>CAXKVV010001079.1:0-32755 GCA_964058805.1 Schoenoplectus triqueter | reverse complement strand
CCACACTGATGAAAAATGAAAAAAAAAACTATCGTGGGTCCCGTTAGAATTTTTTTTGCACAAATCTGTACCTTAAAAGTATAAAATACTATTTTACTATTATATGTATATATATTTTTTTTGTTTCTAAATCTAAATTTTGTATCAAGAAAATCTAAAAATTTTCTTTTTGATTGGAAAGATAAGAGTCAAAGCTCTTAAATTTTATAATTATTCATAAGGACCCCCCATCCGAGTTTCGAATCGATTACCTACCACACAGAGGATATTGCTTGTTGCCACTAGACCAAAGGTTCTCAATTTCATAATTGTCCATAAGGAGCCCCCATCCGGATTTCGAACCCATGACCTCCCACACAAAGGATATTGTCTTTTGCCACTAGACCAAAAGCTGGTTCTCGGAAGACCCAAATTAGCTCATGCATTGCAAAATAATACAGGAAGTCCTCTTGTTGATGTATGCAAAATAAGTTGGTGTGGACATATATGATATGTTCATATAAACTTATCCATCGCACGATATTATAAAATTATCAAAATAATATACGGAGGATAATTATGATAGATCGTAATATCTAGAATTTAAGCGCTCACTATTAATAAAATGGAAGCAAGTATTAAACTATAGTAATTTTGTGATTTTGAAAGGAAGTGGGTATTCGAGAAAAAAATGATTATACGTTTTTACAAAGGGAAAGCAAGCATTACATAACTCATTCCAATAATTAAATAATAATGTAAGTTAAAATATATTTAACAATCGTTATTTTTATTAAAATAATAACGGAAGATAATTTTTAATTTCGCTACAAAACAATTCCTTCAAATTTATTTATAAGGTGCTATTTAGTAATGTAGTGAGAGATATTTTTTTCAAAATTTTAATATATGGACGAATTTATTTAAAATTATAACAAAATTATAAAATCAATATAGTTTAGTTTTTTATTTTAATATTAATGTCATTCTATATTTTGTAACAATATCATAAATTCATAATCTTCATCTATCATTGTTTCTTTTGATAATTTAGGAACGAGATGTTATTTACATTTTCAATGACATATTTTTTGTGTAAATGATTATTTTTGGGTTTAAGAATAAATACTTTCTGATAAAGATAAGAACAAATAATATATTCATTTGCGCAATATTTAAATAATGCTTGAATGTTTAAAAATTTTAAAACCCCATAAGATTGATACAATTTAATTATTTCTCTTTTTTGCTAATAACTGACTCATTTCACATGCCTTAAAAATATCATCAGTATAAAATACTGTGGAGAAATCATTAATAAGTGAAGTTTAAATTCTCCATCTCAGTGACACCGTCACGCTGAAGAATGAGAAAAGTTAATTTTGTTAATACTGCGAAGGAAGTCATTCAATGGTTTGAGAGGTGCATGGGTGCACCCATCCGGAACCAGATCTGCTGTCTCGCGGCACGGTGCGGCGCAACACGTGGTCCGTTCGATCACTTCGAGATTCGTGCTATTACTTTAAGATTCGAGTTAGCACGAATCTCGAAGCGATCGAACGGACCACGTGATGCGCCGCACCGTGCTGCGCGACAGCAGATCTGGTTCCCCGCACCCACCCTGCTCCCTACGAGACTTTTGTGTTGATATTATCGATGTGGAGATGTTCGCTTGCCTCATTCAATGGATCAGATATTCGCACAATCACATCACATATTCTTGTACTGTTTCTTGATTTTTCTGCCAAATATTATGACCTATCTTTTTCTTTTGTTCTATGTATGATCATAATAATACTGAGGTCCCCGGAGCACTGAACAGTGACGAGGCGTCCAGTGATAACTCAAGTTTGTAAGGTACTTATTTTTTTATGTAAGCAAGCAAATGCTCATTTTATTTTTGTTTTTTTTAAACAAAGAAATGGGCCGGGATTTGAAGCCCTATCTTTTTTAAAAACAACCCAAGTGCTCGACTATTTTACCCACTATACACATAAGGTACTTGAAAACTTAATAAATAATTAAGAATTAAACTGGGACTACTTTCATATGAGTCTTGGGATAACAGTCAGTAGCTTTTATCATTCAATTCGGGCAATTCCAGGGACGGAGGGTGCATGCCCTGCCCCTCTCCCTTCCAAACCCAATAATATGTATAATTATATTAGATTATAAAAATTAAAATTTCTAATATTTTTTTCTTCTCTTGAAGTTATTCAAATCTTCTTTAATAATAGAATCAATAATTTACTTTGCTAAAATAGAATTTGAATTCATGCATAAGAATAAGGATAATATCTTACATACGGATAATTTTCATTTCTTATTATTTTTCAAGAAAAGAGTTATCTTGAAAAAAGAAATATCTGATTAAATGGTTAGAAATAATGACTTTTCAAATAATAAAAAAAATTGTATGTCTGTCCCTTTCCCAAGATGTTTATCTGTCTTATGTCTCGTAATATTTATGATCAATTTTACTTACCATTATGAATATGTAACATTTTTGAAAGATTAATTTAGGAATTTGATATATATAACTAATTTATTTAAAATTTCATATAATATAAGATGGTAAATTCAATCTAAAAAGATCAAACTATCAAAATTTATTTCTGCTCCTACTTCATGTTTTGTCCGGCTTCGTCACTGGACAACATGATCCTTTTAAGTGCCAAACTAGCATGAATAGTGTAGCATTAATACTTCCGAGATTGGGTTCGTACTTTAAATTATTCAACGCACACTCGATTATTCAGGCAAACTGAATTTTGCTTTTGTTATGATTTCATTTTTACTTCTGTGAGTTCCTATTAGTAATATACACATTTTATTTTTGGTAATGTGATTTATTTCTGCTAATTAATATGCACATTTAGGAGGCATATCATTTGGGAGGCCAATAAACTTGAAAGTCTCCTAACTCCCATGTAAGATCTACTGAACCATTTTATTACCTCCTTAATTTTGTAGCAAACACTAATTTTCAGTACACTAATAACCAAGCTATATAAGTAAGGGAAGGGATCTCTTGACAATGGGTTTTCAGATAAATATGAAAAAAAATAGAAAAAATAGAAACAAATATTATAAATATGTATTTCTCCTTATAAATTGATGGTGATTAAAATTTTATATAACTTTATTATTGTTTATTAGTTTATCAAAGATCATCAAAATATTATGTACTTTACGATGGTTCTAATTGAATAGTCTTTGAAGAACTATAAAATGATAATAAAATTGTATGAAATTCGAATCATCATCAATTTATAAATACAAGAACATATCTATAAGATTTTTCTATTTTTAAGATTTTTTCATATTTATTTGAAAACATATTGTCAAGATTGTCAAGATAACTATTGTCAAGTGATCTCTTCTCTATAAGTAAAATTAATAGTCATTTTAAAGGGCAGATCACTTGACAATGGGTTATTTTGACAATCTTGATAATGAATTTTCAAATAAATATAAAGAAATATTAAAAATAGAAAAAAAAACTTGTGAATATATTTTTCTACTTATAGATTGATGGTGATTCAAATTTCATGCAATTTCATTAGTGCTTTATACTCTATAGGGGTGTCAATTATCGACCCGACCCGACCCGACATGATCCGAAGATAAATGGATCGGGTTTGAGTTTGATTTTTTTGACCCGAATCGGATCAGGTCGGGTTCGGGTCAACCCGACCCGATTAATTATGATTTTTGAAGTAATTTTATGGTTTAGTATAAATTAAATCTTAAATCTAAACTAATTAAGATTAATTATAAATTAATTAATATTTAATTGCTTAACATTGTATAAAAATAATTAATAATTAATTAATTAATTTATACGAGTCGGGTCGGGTCGACCCGTGACCCGATCGGGTCGGGTATGGGTTAAGATTTTTTGACCTGAATTTAATCGGGTTGGGTTCGAGTCGGGTCAAAAATAATAATAAAATAATATGACCCGACCCGACCCATTGACACCCCTAATACTCAATCAAGGACCATCAAAATTTTATATAATTTACAACGGTTATAATTTAATAGTTTTTGATGGACTATCAAACGATAATGAAATTGTATAAAATTTGAATCATCATCGATCTATAAGTAGAATAACATATGCATAAGATTTTTTATTTTTAAATTTCTTTTCTTATTTATGTAAAAATTATTAAGATAATATTGTCAAGTGATCCCCTCCCTTTAAGAAATGCATCGAGTTAATAAAAGCCACCGCTGGCTCTACGGTTGTAAGTGTGTATTGGTATACTGGTTGTACTAGTGTGACTGTGTACTGATATATATATATATTTTTTATTTTTGGGTGTTTAATTGCTTGGTAACATTGAAATTTACTATTTTTGGTTATTTCAAAATAAATATTTTTTTTCATAATTAATTGCTTGTAATGTGTGTTTTCGAATTATTTGAGTGTTTACTGTTCACTGAATGACACGTTTCGAACCTCTCGACCCGAAAATTCAACGAAATGCACATCGAGACATTAAATTTAAGAAATACGGGATTAAACGATAAAAATAATAAAACTAATAAAAATATATCAAATGAACATTTCGACACCTTATAATTACAGAGAGGCGCTGTCAAGATTTTATGGAGAAAGACGTTAAACCCGAACGAACATTAATCGAGACTGTTTATAAAATTAAATAAAAATTATAAAATAATTCACATTAAACTAATAATAGGTGATATAGCTAACTCGGATTCACTCGCAGAGATTGAGGTCGATCCCGACCTTGCGTACGCAGACGCCGATTTTGAGACAGGCGTACTACCTCCGAATTAGAGCGACTCTGTGATCCTCGCCAACATTCTTAGATACGATTTCCTGATATTTACTTTTCTTTCTTCAGAATTAGGAACCCAAATCGAAAATAAAATATTTTTAAAATAAATCTGAACTGCGGTATTTTTTACCAAATCTGTTTAGAGATCCGAATTGAACTGTCATTGCATCCGGTAAATCGATCAAAGTTTTTTGGGACCTACCCGCATTTGCATGCCATATCATGTCATATTGTATGTAGACAAGATAAGAGTATGACTCCAGAAATAGTGTCGAAATAGGATTAGATATAATTAAAATAACCAAGTTGTAGATTATAATTATTAAGAAAATATTATTACTATCACTAATTATTAATTAATTTAGACAGTTAATCATGCATTAAATGCATGAGAGTGCTAAGAGGCGGGCCAGATAATTCTCAGTCTGAGGTTGCTTTGCATATCCAGACCATTGTGGTTGCGTACGGTGACCCATAGGCCCGTGGGACCCACCGATATGTATATGCACTACGCATATTTGCCTGTCGGAATATCCACCGACCCCTTCATTTGGCAGGTTCGACTGTGTCAGAGTGTTTTCTCTTTGATCAATATTATATTTTTATTCTTAATATAAAATAATTTTTAATTTAAATTTGAGCGATTAGGATACCATGTCTTTCAGTGTTTAGTGTGGACGGGCATATTCGAGACTGGATCTATTTTGTGATATTATATTATTTTCTTTATTTATCCGGCTTATTTAGGATCCTGGTATGTCCGAAGGGCTTTCTCCTTTGACCCCTGGTTGGTACAGAGAACATCAGGATGCGGTCCGCTGGCCTTAGTGAATACAGTGTAGGCTCTCATTTGTTTATATTTTGTTTTGATACTTTTACGGGATGCGGTCCTCTGACCCTTGGTTGGTACAGTGTAGGCTCTCATTTATTTCCGATTTGTCAATTCACGGGTAGTTATCTCCTTTTGGTGATATGACAATTGAAGACATACTTATTCATTTGCTTTCATTTTGTAAGGTGAATTACCAGATTTAGCATACCAGAGTACGTTCCTTTGCACACTCACTCTCCTAGGGCGTTATCGCGCTCGGGAGCCCGTATTGTCTGTTTATGCGGTATTGGCGCCGCATAAACATAAAGTCCTAAATTCATAAGTTGGGTCGCTGGTGGCATCTGCTTAGGCAAGGTCCACGTTCATAAGTTGGGACGCTGGTGGCGGACGCTCGCGATAAATCTGGTGATTTATAATCGGGATATTTATTACGGGTGATTGGTTTTCGTACTTTATATTGTATATTATACTATTATTTACACAGATTTTCTATTTCGGGTTTATTTGTTACTTCATGTCATTCATTTAGGTGTTTTCTCAAATATGCATAAATTATTATTATATTCACACATATTTATTATATTGCAATTAAAATATGGCATCAGTATTTGGGTCCTGAGTAATTTTTAAATTACTCACGTTTGAACGATGGTTATGGGATCTAGATTTACAGGTGCAGGATTGATTTCTAATGAGAGTGCTAGGTGTAGTCCTGCGTGATATCAGAGGTGCTTCGCCGCATCAGCACAATGAGGCGGTTAGATGATTATGACTTATCGGTTATCGGATTTTTATTTCTTTCTTTGAGTTTTATTTGAGAGATTTTTGCTATCCATTCCGATATAGTTAGCTCCGCGCGGTGTTGGACGTTGTACTTTACTATATATTCTGGACTGTATATTATTTTGTATTATTATTATTATTTTATTTATTCTGTGATTTATCTTATTTTATTCATTTAGCCTTCCGTACGCTCGTCGTGTGTACATGGCAGGATTAATCATCCTAATCCGTTTTAATTATTCTAGGTGTGAAAAAGTATACTTTCTAGACACCGAAGCAAAAGAAAACAAACATAAGCAGTAAGATCAATTAATTAAGTCTGAAACTTTATATATTCAATTGTTCAAACAAAAGAGAAACTTTTACCTTCAATTCCAGGATTTGTGAGGCCTAATATTTTATCTTTTTTTAATAAAAGAAAAGTACAAAATATAATAATTTTCTTCTTACGAGCAAGGTTCTACAATATGAATTTTTTTTAAAATAAAATTTAATAATAGTTGATGTGTAATTTAGTTGATATATAAATTCTTTTTAGGCCTCCTATAAATACATGAGAAATAATTGTAAAAAAAATAGAGAAGAAAAATGAGTTTGACTTAAATCTGAACTGTGGGTGTTCCCATTATTATATATTATCTGATAACATTAATGAATAAATCTAGTTCATATGCTATGTATAATATTTATAGATAGTATAAATATAGTTACTATTTACAAACCATAACAACTTTTCTTTTTTAAATAAAGTTGTATAGTAAATAGTTTTCTTTTTTTAAAAAATAAAAATAGATAACTATTAATTTATTCAATGGATACATTTTTTTAGATATCACATTAATGTATGGTAAAAACTAGAAAATAAAATGAAGAGAAAAAAGTGACATTTGTCAAAATTTAAACAATTATTTTTTTAAAAATATTAATCTAACCCGTTCAATTACGAGATGTCCATTAATATGAAAATAAACGACAAATTTAGTACATATACTCCTTATATATACTATACTATATTAAAAAGCGCGTATTTATTGGAGATGTCCATTAATGTTATCAGATAATGTGTAATGATCAAAATACCCACATTCAATTTATGATTGAGATTAATTGTTTATACGAAGCGACAGTTCAAATTTCAGGCAAACACATTTTCTCTCTCCATTCCATTTTCTATTTTTACCAATACATTTATAAGAGATAAAAAAAAAGTGTATGCCAATTAAATTAAATATCACCCATTATTAAGTTTTATTGTAAAAAATAATTACGCATTGTACAACTTTACTCATAATTTTTTATATTTTGTGCATTATCTTTTATTAGATAATAAATATTTTATTTAAAAATTCAAAAGATATATTGGTTTATATATAAATTATATCTAAGTAAAATATATTATTTTTATAATAAAATTAATGTTAAATAAAATTATTTTATAAAAAAAGTTATATATCAAATAATTGAATAACAACTATTGTTAAGTTTTAATGTAAAAGTATAATCTTACTCAGAATTTTTTTATTTTATTTTGTAGATCGTGTTATTAAATAATAGATTAAATTTATTTAAAATTTAAGAGTTTTAGTTATTGATTTATATATTAAATGTAATAGAATTATTACTAGGTATAAATATTTTAAATTTAAAAGAGTCTGCACGATGGACGAGTTCTTTACTAAAAATATAGTACAGATAACATATTTTTTTTGTCAAATTTAGTATCCACAATCTTCATGATGTCACTATTTTGATCGGATTTTATGAATATAAAAAGGTTGGTCTCTAAGACAGCATGGCATGATAACAATACTTGAGAACAGATTCAATTCTATCTTAGATTTGGCCAATCTAATTTGTTCCATTAAATTTATAATCAGATTTTAGTAATAATAAGTTTTATTAAATTAATATTATTAAAAATAAGAGTGAGAAACGTAAAATTTCAAATATACAAATGGTCAGTATAAATTTTAAAATTATATACGCTGCCATTCGTATATTTGAAATTATATACGCTGTCATTCGTATATTTGAAATTTTATGTTTCTCACTCTTATTTTTAATAATATTAATTTACTAAAACTTATTATTACTAAAAACTGATTGATAATTGAAGGCAGTATAGATAAACATCATAAGGTGGCTCTTCAAGTCTTGAAAGTATCCTCAAGAACTGTGAGTGCTTTTAATATCCGCTGCAACAATAGCAACCATTAATAAGAGACCTCAACCCATTCTCTCGATGTTTCAATCCTTTTGATAGCGTCTACATCAAGATGGGGTTGAGATCTCTACACAAAATAGTTGCTGAGGAAAAATGGATAAAGATAATCCCACTGCTTTATTGAAATTTTATTCTTGCAAATATCTGGCTCGAATCAATTTAAGATGTGTTTTGCGTGTCAACATAGTATACTTATTAAGCTAAATTAAAGCAAGTAGTTTATAGATCATGTCTTTTTGTTTTGTAGAATTCGTAATAATTGTGCCATCGCAACTTCTTTACGAATATAGGAATCTAAATATAAGATAAAATGCAAATAAGAATATTTATTTACGGTACAAGACCTAAATTGGGTGGTCATTTGTGATTTTTAATTTTTGCTGAAAATTAAATGAACTGCACAACACCTTTCTCATGAAATTTGTAAAAAAAAAAATTGTCAGTTAGTTTAGAAATTATAAACAATAACATTTACAGCAGAACACAACTGTAAACACAGACAAGAATACAACATACAGTTAACGGTGCTGAAGCTATAAATATTGTCTGTAAATTTTGACTGGAAAGACTATAGCAAAGTCAAACGACCTCACTGCCTCCAAATATTATCCTACGCCACTCGTGCACCATTGATTATAGACCGCATGACTCGAAGGAGAAACTTCAGGTCATCGTCCTTCGTAGAACGCGCTCATCTATTCCTTTCTGAATTTTCCCGCTTCTATCCCGGCTCCCACAAAGCCGCATTGAAGACCCACACCAACCCAAGTACGGACATTAATTTTCGATTAATTCTTCCCACATACCATGTTCCACGTTCGTCTACGACCTCCTGATTTGTCGAATTTCGATGCTGGATCCAATTTTTGCGTGATCAGAATTCAATGCAACGAAACCAAATAAAATAAGGAACTCATGATAATTCCAAGTATTAAAAATCTAACAAATAATAACAAGGTTTAACAACATGCACGAAGCGCCTACACCTTCTCATGTATTTTATCCATTCTCTGTAGAACGCTCAAAATTGTATACTGAATGACCAGTTTAAAGCGACCACGTCATCATCAGTAATCCGTAGTAAATATACGAAGTGGGATTAATATTTGAGCTTTAAAATTTCTTTTTTCCTCGCTGGATTTTCCCCTCCGCCGGTCCAACACCACAATAAAGGCAGCAACAGGCTCATTAAATTCGAATCATGCATTTTAATCAACTTCTCAGCCGGTGGTCCCCATCCTCTCACCGCCGACCCCCAGTCAAAACACAATACCTCGCCTGACAACAACCGGATATCACCGGTTATTCAATCTCTCCGGCGAGAGCAGCGCCTCGGGATCACCACACCTCATCCTACTCGAATAAAACCCCACTGATGGCCGCAAGAAGTTCATGGAAGGGCTCGTCATGGACCGGGCTCGCCGTGCTGATAAACCCGGCCCATGACCAAGCCGGATGCTCGACTCGGTTCGGCGGCGTGTGAATGGTGATTTGATAGCACGGTATGAGCGAGAGGAGAACACCCTTGAAGACCTCGATGCTGACGTAGACCCCTGGAATGGTGATGGGCACCGTTTGCTCCATAAGCTGTTTCGATGGTGTTGGCGGAATCGCCATGGTGAAGCTGTTGATGCTTCTAGAACCATCCTCTCACGTGCCAGGCTTCTTTCAAACCCAAATGAGTAGCTTCTTTTGAGTACTAAATTGAAATCTCCCCTGTTCGATCTGGTAGGAGGTGAAACTGTATTGGCAGGAACAACACCGGGCTCCAACTCAGATATTGATTCAGGCTGTAATTGGAAGAGGTCTTGCCGGGGGCAGAGTAGAATCTCATCGAGGCTTGGGCGAATCCTCGATGCTCTCATGGGAACAAATGGTGAGTAATTGTAGTTCAAGTCGGGTCTAAAAACCGAAGCCCGGCAGAGGGGGCAGGTAGCATGCGACCTCAGCCACGCGTCAATGCAATCAACGTGAAATGCATGGGAACAATATGGCAGCGTGCGAATATAATCATTGTCTTCGAATTCCAGCAGGCAAACCGCGCAATCGCGATTGGTACAAGCTAGGTGCTTAGCCTTGGATTTGGAGAAGAAGGAGGTGGGGAGGGACTTGATGGAGGAATCGTCAAGGCCGTATGGAGAGAATATGAAGTAGTCTGACGAGGAGCCAAAAGAGATGGTTGTGCCACCAGCCGGGTCATGGTGGGGCATCGGAGAGGGGGCAGAGAATAGGAGGAGACGTCGGCGGCAACGCCATCGGCGGAAGCGATGATAGAGTCGGCGTATGAGCTGGGAGATAAAACGTGTATATAAGACTATGAGAAGAGCCATGCCGACGACCACTACCATGGCAATTAGCGGCGGGCTAAGGTCAATGGGTGCATGTGGCTGTGATGAGATAGCCAGAGGGGAAGGGGAAGGAGAAGGGGAGGTGGCTTGATGATATTCTCTCATGGCTCTTGGTTTTCTTCTTTTATTATTATCTCGTTAATTTATGCGTTTTTGTTTGATTTCGATCCGGGACTTGTTTTAGGAGTTGGCTGTGGAGTTTGAATGTTTGATATTACTTCAGTTCGATGCAGTCAAGGTGAGAGTTGGGTGGTCCTGTTGTTTTCGATTCCGGTCAGTGACGGAGGGGGTCCACGGTACTGGTTCTCTAGTGGATAATTAATTTGCTCGTTCGTTTAAGTACACGAGACACCATGCTGCACAAATTTATTTGCTCTTTCTTTCCCGTTAAATCAATATACTTTTAGGTATAATTTTTGTATATAATTTAATTTATTATCAACTTTTATTAAATTTGAGATTGACCCGATTGCCCTTTGTCTAAATCCAGGATATTTTCCTAGCTGAGATGGTATCAGGGCGGATTCAATGTGGTCCGGTCACTCCGGTGTCACGTGTCCTATCTGGATTTTGAAAAATAATATTTTTCAATAATATTTTCAGTAATTTATCCTCAGAAATTTTTTTTGTCCTTTTAGATTGTCTGATTATTTTTATTGAGAAAAAATATTTAATATCCTGCTTAATGAAATAATTATGTAAAGATATCAAAATATAAAGTTACGTAAACGAAAACTTTTTTCATCAACTTGATTATCTATTACTTTGTCCTTTAGCTTTATTTTATTGTTATTTTTCATATATATAATGCTATTATTTTAATAATTTTTTATTAGATAAAAATATATATTAAATTATTAATTTTTTATTTAGTACCCAATTAGTTAATGAGTTTAAATCCGATAAACTATTATAATCCAATAATTACTCCCTGATCAAATCCCTGCATCCGTTGCTGAATGGTATAGAAATAGAACAAAGGAATCGTAGATTAATTAGTATGCTTTTACTGCACGCCTCTTAATTACCCCATCTGTTGCAAATTAGTTTGCCAAAATCATTTCATTAAATTTACGGAAGTAAATTATATATTGCGTGCATTTCTTTATTTATATAATAACGTGCTTCCGTCAAAATTCTAGACTACGTCACTTTATCCATTATCAATTTTTATTTCAATTAATTTAAATGATTATTATTTTCAAATATATACGAGCAAAATCATTTTTTATTATTATTTCTGACGCAAATGCACATGTATGGCAAACGGACAAAGGTTGATAGTTCAAACAAAAATGAAATTAGTTACATACTCACTAAATTTCATGTTAAAAATATTTATCCTCGAGTTGTACAATTACATATTTTACCCATCAATTTGTGTCCTTTTTTTATACTTTTCATTAGTTTATTTGAAGTGGGATTTCTCAAGTAAATCTGGACGTATATTATTTTTCATATTATGATAGATAAGTATTTTTAAAACATAAATTTTGATGAAGACATATCTAATTTTGCCATAAAAAAATACAGTAATTATTTATCATGAATTATGATAGAGCGGCAAAATAAAGACATTGAATTGAAGTCTTTACTAAATGAAAATATATGAAGAAACTGATGTTCAAAGTTATGGGTCCATAAAATCAATACAGCTTGGGCCTTGGGGTGAGTTTAACATTCGATGGAGTCTGCTAGTACGAGTTGTTCAGGTCTGGAAGACTGGAACCAGTATGTAACGGCTGCAACTTAAGAAAGGCACGTGGTTGCAATGTATGTATTGTTTGCAAGAACGCAATATGAGTTGATCATGTCAATAAATATTGGTAACTATCACAAATGCGAGGTTTTATGAAAAAAATGAAATATATATATATTTTTAATTTTTTTAGTGTCTGGACTACTAAACGAATTGAATAAAATCGAACTCGACCTAAATTAAATTTGAACTAAATCAAACTCAAACTAAATCAAACTCACGCTAATCAAATTGAAATTGAATTCCAGAAGAACTCAATTATTTTAATTTTTACATTTATTTTGTATTATCATAAATAATTAGAACTAAAATAATTAATATTTTGTTAATTTCATAATAATTTTTGAAAAACTAACTAATATTTTATTAATTTAAAAGTAAATTCATAATAAAATAATTATATTATTACAATTCTACACGGACATTAAATTAAGAAACGATCAATTATTTTTTTACCTATTAAACTTATATGCTTTTGCAATTTAGCATCTTCCCATGAGTTTATTTATTAAAGTTTATGATTTTACATAATCTGGTATGCTCTCTTATTTTACCTGCTCATTTATCCATCTTTTCACTCTCATATCTTATTTTAATAAAATAATTATGTTGCTTGTTTATTTATTTTAGTGGTGTGAGGCCTTTTGGTGTTTCTCTACTTATTTTGACAAAATAATTCTGTTGCTTGTTCCCATATATAATTTTGATATTATTAGAATTACAGAAGACAGAAAATTCCAAAAATAATCAATTAATACAATTAAATTGATTAATCGGGCATAAAATAATTAATTGATGTTTAATCCAAGGGTAAAATAGTAAATAAATTTTATCATAAAATCTGAAATATTTAAATTTTTTTTCAAATTTTGGTAAATTTTGAAAAAAGAAATTATTGAAAATAAATTCAAAAGGATTTAATGTTTGAGAGAAAATTTAAAATCAGCAATGATCTATGCATTAAATGCATGAACTAAATACTCCTGGACCCACATGTCAATAATCAATTTGCATTTAATGCACTACACTCCACTCATTCAACAGAGGAACAAAGGATAAAAGGATGAAATGTATTTTTTGAAATTAACCGTTTAAAAGCCTCTCATATTTAACGGTTTAAAACCGTTAAATCCAAGTTAAAATCGTTTTTTTCTAAGAAAATCCGTGAAATGAGTTTTTTTTTTTCAAAAAACCTTAATGTTGAAACTTACACAATCAGTTTTAACGGTTTTAACTCCGTTTTTTAAAAGGTTGATAATTACATATATTATTAGCTAAATAGTTCAAAATATATACAAATAACTAATATCGAACAATTATGAATCAAATCTTAACTAGTTCATTCAACAAATTATCAAACTAAGTTGACAAAAAAAATAATCATATAAATTGAACACTGAATAAATTATGAATTATGAAGTGTTCTTAGTTCTTACACATCTAGTATGGACGTTGTTTCTCTGATAAGAGAGAGGATATGTTATTTGATTATGTTTTGCCTATTTTTTATTATTAATAAAATAAAATAATAAATCATGAGAATAATTATAATGTGATCAAAATCTCAAAAATAACCATTATACCCTTAGATCGAACGGACATCTTTGTTGTTAAAATTAGATCTCTCATGAACTACGGCATACATTATTTTTTATATGTCTAGGATGATTTTTTATGATTAAAGTTATTAATAATATTATAATAAATTTATCATTATAATTTAAATATGATTAATTTAATTATTAAAATTATTATTATTGATTATTTTTTATTATATTTAATACTATTACTGATGTTGTAATTTTCATTATTATCATTATCGTGATTGTTATTATTGATATATTTTTGAGGAAAAATATTATAGTATCATTAGTAATTATAATTATTTAAAGATTATTGTCTAATTATAACAATATAGTCATAAATAATTTATGAATATTATTTATAATATTTTATCATTACTACGATGATTGTATTAATAAATAATCACAGTGAGAATAAAATATCATCTTATTTTGGTAATTATCGCAATTGCGAGGGTTGATGAGAAGTTTGGAAGAAGTTTCTGTTTTGGGCCTTGTTTAGCAAATAAGAGAGACGATATGTTATCTGACTTTTTTTTTTGTCTACTTCCTGTACATAAATCTTTTTGCTGGTGCGAGTTGCAATGCTGGTAGACACTTTAATTTGAGTATTTGGCATGTATAAATAAGTGGGTATTGACGTTTTGTATTGATTTCTGAATGATGTGATGTGATGTGATTAATTCATTGCACTTGTGATAAAAATACAAAATTCATTGTAGCTCCGATTTTTTTTGGCTAATATAATGTAATTGATAATACAAACTGGATTATAATTAATACACGACCATTTCAGGCTCGATTAGGCCTTGGCTAGGACTTGAGGCAGACAACCTAACTGGTGCTTAATGAGAAGAGGTGGTGTGCATAGTGTTGTAAATGAGTGAGCTGGGATTAGCTTAAGTTTAACTCATAAAAATATAAGTTGAATCGAGCTCGCGAGACGCCTCGAGCTGAATGATCCAGTTTAAGTTTAACTCATCACATTTCAAGTTAACTTGTGAGCTGGTTCATGAACTAATGCACGGATGTTGACTCGGCTTGATATTTAAGTTTGATATATCTACAAACTACAAGATTGATATAAGAATTGATACAACATTGGTATATCAATAATTATACTTTCAATGACATATTTGTTGTACTAATTTGAATGCGGATGAAAAAAATTTATCGAGTCAGATATACGAGTTAAGTCACGAGTGAATAAGAGATATTATTTAGCCGCTGAGATGGTTAGAGAGAATGATAGTGGGATTATCGAGTTAGGGTTCAATGAAAAAAAAAATATATAAATTATTGTTATTCGAGCTGAGCCAACCCCAACTAAAATTCAATTCATTTAATTATCGAAGTAGATTAATATGAGTCTGAGTTAATCTTTATGTGAACTACGAGTTCAAACTTTTTTATACATCCTTAGATGTGCAACCTCAAATACACAGGTTAATTGACAAATTTTTATTAAAAAAAATAAAATGTCATGGCTTCTAAAATGATTGATTCGTTTTTCCGATGCACTAGAGACTGGAATGAAAATTCCGAAATTTTTTTGGGTCCATTTATATTTTATCTTATTTTATAAATATAAAAATAGTGTAAAAATTAAAAAAATGTAAAGACCCGAAAAAAAGAGAAAAAAACTCCTAGATTCCGAGAAAAAAAGTTGTCTTTTTTAAAAATGAAAAAAACTGTCTAAAAATATATTCAAGTTGGAATACCAATAACAAATGTTATGTGTCTGTATTATGAAACTTTGGTCTCCGCATTAAATAGATATCATTCTACCAACGAAAACAGGACTTGGGCTGAGGATCGTTAATTGCAGCCCAAGACCAAATTATCTAAATTCTAAATCCATGAGAGATTGACTATTAGATCAGATGCAAATCCGGGCCGTTAAATCAGGATCGTTCTTCTGCCATCTATCCCCTGCTTGATTGATTCCTTTTCTCATTCTAGGGTTGTGCTCGCCACAGAGGTTTTGTCGTTTGGGAGGTAGAAAGAGAAAATCAGAGAGAGAGAGAGAGAGAGAGAGAGAGAGGGAGAGAGAGAGATAGAGATGTTTCAGCTTCCGAGGAGACCGGATAAGGCGACGGCGTACAAGCAGCTGAGGACCCACCTGACGGTCATGGGGTCGTGCATCGCGGTGATTCGTGTCGCGCCGTATATCCTTCATTTCCTCACGAAGGAGAAGGAGGAGCTCAAGCTTCAGCTCTGATCCCGTATTCTCAGGTCAACCTTCTTCTTTTTATATTTATACTATTATTAGCTTAGTCTTCTTGGATGATTGCGCTGTGCACGGTCGGTTCATAGGGAAACTGGAAGTTGAACTTCGTTTGATCTGCCTCGGTTGTGTCTTGTTCGTTTTCTTCAAGATAGTTACATATAGAACCTTTCTTTTGCGTAATTTATACGTAAAAGAAATATGTTATGCAAGATCACGAGATCTATGATCAACATTGTCCGTCTTCAGAATTATTCCTGGGTACTGATTTTATGAAATGGACCTAATTATGGCCTAAAATTACGCCCTTCCAGATGTCTGTAGGAAAGAGAAGACCAAACTCCAAGCCTTGACATTCCAACTTTATCTTTCTGACATTGCAATTTCTTATCTAAGTTTAAGATGGTTGGTCTCGCATTTAATAATTGTTAGCTAATTCATAGAAATGTTGGGAGGTTTTGTTCCTTAAAATTAGTAATTTACCTAGTTATTGAGATGGTCTACAGTTTTTCTAAATTAAATTCAGTTCTTCTGAATGCTCTGTAACTAAAATATATAAGAGCTGTTTTTAGAATTTTCTTTGCCTCTTCATATTGAATAGTTTATTTCTGTCATAGAATTGCAGTATAGTATTCAAATCCTAACAAATGAGTATTTTATTTCTTTCAATGTGATTACATTGACAAGAATACTAAAACATGTCCTTAATGTTTTCTTTCATAATTTAATTTCTTCTGGAGTTGGCTTTATTTTTATTTGTTGTCTGGTCATTGCTCTTTAGTATATCTGTGTTTGAAGGGGGGGGGGGGGTACAAGAATTAGTAAAAAAATGTCTAATCGTTGGGACATGGTATTGAAAGTTTGAAATTAAAATATCTGTAATCAAGAGAGTCAATGAGTAGGTAAAAATGGTCTAGTTGGTCTTAATTCACATGAAATATTCTCAGTTTTTTTGGAACTTGAGTAATACTAATTGAAATCAAAATTGAATGGTTACTGTATTATTACAATAATGATGCTAACTGTTCTCTGAAATATCATCTTTCAGCTATGTTTTTTTAAAAATGTAGATATACCTTGATTGTTTTTGTATGATTGTACCTTCTATTTATGATGTATCATAAAGGTTTGTCATCGGCATGTAAAGTACTTTTACTGTGCAGGTCCTCTCTCTTTTCTTTTTCCTGGTCTTATGGATTACATTGTTGTTAATTTGATTAATCCAAGGTTGACTTTTATTTTGAATTCATCTCTGGACCCCACATTAGTGAACCAATAGGGTACAGAGGAAATGTGCCTTCTAATTCTTTGCATGTTGTTGTTTGCAATCCCTGTATACTGGTCAGTATACTTATGCTCGGTGTGAGCTATGGATATTTTATAGACTGCTGAAACTCCAGAAATCATTATATTCACTATTCAGTGCTTGGCTATTTATTTAGTTCATTATAATGTAAAATTTCAGTGTATTTAAACTAAATGAGCTCTACCTTTTTTTCCCTTTATAGGAGATATTTGTCGAATATGCAACTGTGATATTCCCAGTGGTGCATCTACTGTTGCTAGATTCTAGTTGTTTCTTTGTTCAACATAAGATGTAGGACTGATAAGCATGCTTGATATTTTTCTATTATGCAACAATTGAGATGGCTTTATACTTGTAAGATTTACTTTTTGATCTTTAGCTGTGTATGCTTGATACTTTGAAATTGTTAAGAAATTGGTCTGCAATACTTTGATCCTAATGATAGAATCTTGGCAATTATTTTGAATCGGTTTATTTCATTGGAATTTACAACTTGAGAATAATGTGACATTTTTGTAATGCCCCGTGCTACTATTACCGTTTGCTGATTCTGTATGTAAGAAAAATGGATTTATTAGCTGTGATAAATCAAGAAGAAGGATATCTTGCTTTGTTTTGAGCATCTTCCGTAGAGGTGGAATTGTTGGACATATAATCCAACTTATAACAAAAGTCGTTTATTTATATATATAATATTACAGATTCAGTGAGGGGTCTAAATTGGGAGAATTAGAGATTTCTTTCTAGAAGATGCAAGAAGATGGTCTCAATGACGAATCTGTATTACTCTTGTTATTATTACGTGTATTCTACAGGAAAATCTTCAATATGTACTAGAAATCTATTACGGGTTGCAGGCAGGCGGCAGCTGAACTGCTAATAAATAGTCCACCTACAAAAGCTGACAGTCCAAACTTGGTCGACCATTCATGAAATGCCAAAAAAAATTTGAACTCATACAGATGTACAGTGGTGCAGCGCATGATATAAATATTGTTTTCAAAATAGTTACTTATAATAGCATCTCCCATTCTCCGTTCTAAGTTCCAACAATCGTAGAAACTAAAATTGATTTATTAAATAAATAATTTAGCGAGTTTTTGTATATTAATTTTAAAATTCCTCCATCATGAAGTTTCTTATTCACTGATGTGCCAAAATTTAACTAGTAAAAAGAACAATTTTGCAATTGTGGGGATGCAAAAATGCTTGCACCATCCAGAAGAATTCGCAAAACTTATATGACACTTACAGACAAAATTACTAAATTAGCAAAATGCTCGATATCCTTGAGATTGAAATACAAAAATACTACGTTAGATTTACGAGTCATTTATTTACAAGTGAAATTGAAGATGCTCTAAATGATGGTTCACGATTTTGTAGTGGTGAAATTTGAAACAAAAAGAAAGAACAAACAAGGCTACAACGGCTGTACGTAACAGTTTCTATCTGAACATTAATCTCAAAATGATCTGAAGTATAAAATATAGAATAAGAAATATAGCAAATCTCAATTTTTTGGGTGAAAAGATGAGATCCACCTCTCAAATTTCAATTGGTGCTCACAAATGTTTAAATTTATGATTTTTTAGAAGTTACTATAGTTAGCTATATCATTTGAGCTAATAAGCTATTTGCAACTAATTTTATATTCTGAATGCATTACATAAAAACTGCATTGGAAACTGTTATATTATGAATTGTGTTTTGATCTTATCAATTATGGCTACTTTATAATTGCTACGGGTTATCTCCGGCCAGGCGGGATATATCGATCACCGAGATGGGAGTATCGACAGGCTTTTACTTTTCCCTATAATCTATGAATGTCAAAAATATGTCCCTAACATATCGAGGGTTTGGGCTTATATAGGTTACTAGTCACGCCACTCGACCATTGGGCGGTTTCAATCGTCATGTTTGGGACAAGACATTATGATGCTTTATGCCGTGCGTGGACATTTATAACGCATTATGTCGCGCATAGATATTCATGATGCATTACTTTGAGTTTGGGCCGCCATGGTGAATAAGAAGAATTCTAGGCTTGTAGAAGCCTTCGAGTTCGGTCTGTGAGCCTATTCAAGCCCATTAAATGATGTCGAGTAAAAGACGCCATCAATAATAAAATTCAATATATCATAAATAAATATCCTTAATTGCGCTAATAAAATTTATTCATGTTTGTTTATTTCAAACATTAAACTGAAATTGATTGCTAGCTAGTAGATAGGTATGTCCGGTTAATGTGGTGGGGCCTCAAAAATAACCAATCATGAGAGGTTTTACCTATTGTGGAAATTAAACATGTATCTTTCTACAATAAAAAAGACGAAGTATCTTTACTATTTGCTCTATAATGAGATTCGAAGAAATAATCAAGTTGATAGGAAAAAAAATGCTCAAATATTATATTTGTTCATAGCTTTGAAATTCACATTCTAGGCTTATGTGTCAATTAGAAGTGACCATCAGAAGAGACGAAATATTATAATTTATAAGTACGTGTTACGATCACATAAATTGAGTATGCGAACACAAGAGATGAATTGTACCACTCTAGAAGATCGGGGATATGGATGAAAATTTAATTAACTAATATTCATTCAATTGTTGTTATGTATAGATAAGTCAAGTTCAATTAATTTAAAGACTGTCTAAACACATTGAAGACTAAAGAAGAATACTGAGAGTAGATATTTCACTAGCTATATCAAAAAAGAAACAGAAAAAGAGTAAAGAAGAATACGAGAGAAAATCACGGATCATATTTTTAAAATTGAAAATAAAATAAAATAAAATAACCACTGTGGCATAACGAGCATAATTGCATTTTTTTTCCATTTTATTTAATATCGTTGAATTCAATGAAAAATTACAATGGACGTATATTGTTGTAATAGCAAACTATAATTTTTTTGTCTTAAAAATATAAAAGGCTGAAAATTTGAAAATGAACTTTAATGATGTAATAGCAGACTATGAAAAATTGAATTACAACTGGAACGATTAGGACCATCCTTTCCCTGATGGCAGGAAGCAGAACCCAAATTAAATTCGCAAGGTCCAGACCAGATAGAGTGCGTGGACCCCTTTCATATTTTATTATTTAGATAATTTTTTCGTGAATTTAATCTCATCAAAGTTTTCAGTAAATTTAATCCAAAATATAAAAAGAAAATCATATTTTTTATTTCGGATTTTTAAGATTACTTTGAAATATTAATACAATAATGAATGTTTGCATATGAAAATAAGGTAATTTTGAAAATCCGAAATAAATATTAAAAAAAAATAGAAAGTATTATGTTCCATGAGATTGTGAGTAAAGAATTTATTGAGTAATATATATTAGAATTTGAAGAGGACTACGTATATTGTTTAGTTAAACTTGTAAGGGACCTTGGTCAACTACTCATAATAATTTACTCTTATTATTTGGTGATTTCCTTCCTTATATATAATTTTACTTTTTTGTGGAGTTCTTTTGCATTGCCATCAAATTTGAAATTTTTTATTGTTGCGTTAGGCTAATATGTAGTGTAGGATTTGGGTTCGAGTTCTCCATTATTCATTTGGGAGACATTATTGTCCCAAAAATTTAGCGACCATATCAGATTTTATTGTCAACTCGCTTTTGTAGTCAAGTCTATTGAGCGAGTCTCATTTTCTAAATCATTTATATTTATTATGTAAATTTGAAAAATGATTGACTTGTAGTTTTAGTATAAATGATGACGATGAATCTTGTATCTCTATAAAAAAAGTTATGGATTCATCTTAAAAAACGAATATCAAAACATATAGAATGGAATCCTTTTTAAACATTTTTAATTTGGACTTTAGTTGGGTTAGATTTTTAAGTCAATTAATTGCTAGTCCTGTCATATTTCTTTCCAATGACGTTAGATATTTTTTTTTTTGAGAGAAAAATGAGATTTCATCTCATAAATTTCATTTTATGGGACTTAAATCTATAATATATCCTAATTAGTTATCATTTGGTGATATGATCTACTATTCGACACTATCTGATGAGCTCGAATAGGCTCGTTTCTCGAACTCGGGGGCTTCTATAAGCCCAGAATGTCACAAAGGCTCAACTTTGAGAGCCCAATTTCGAGGGGCCAATATCGAAGACCCAACGTTGGAAGTCCAATCTCGAGGGGTCTTCACACCTTGTCGTAACATTAAGCGCCATAAATTCTCATATACGATACGCCTTAAATGCGCATGAGTCGTAATAAATGCCATAATAGTCATCCCGAAAACATCGTCTGAAACGATCTAACGGCTAAATAGCGCGAGATGAAGCCTATATATGGCCTACCCTCGAGATACCGAGGGGAGACTTTTTGGGGGATTATCACACACTTATTCACATTGTTGATAGAGAACATGAGAGAGTAATAATTTGTCTACCTTCTTTTTTGATGATTCGGACAACCCGTATCGTTTGGGTTACTAGATCATTTGCAATGATATTCGATGATGTGTCAATTAAGTTTTATCTTAAAAAAGAAATTATTAACTTGTTTGATTTTAGATAGGGTGATATTTGATTTTACCTAGTTCCTCAAAGTTCTCTATTCACCTTATCAAGTCATAGTCACAAAAAAAAGAGTAGATTTCAATTTCGAAGCAATTTATATATCTGTCTTGGTGTTGACAAATGAAATAAATTCAAGCAACGTAAATACTAAATTAATTCAAGGTTCAAAACGTTGTTGTTTTTTTTTAATGATGAAGTAGATGTCGTATTATATTAAAAAAATACTATATTGTCATTTTACTGTGTTAAATTGCAGTAAAATATAAAATGTTAAAGCTCGAAAAAATTTAATGTTGCAAGTTTACTTTTACTTTGCTTCTAAAAAAAAATAAACAAATACTCCATCTTAAAACACCTTACATGCTTATTGGTCATTATATCATCTTAAAATCACTTACAGTAGTAATTAATACTTTCCAAAGACACTTGATCTTCATCTTTTAAAGATTGCATTTTTTTTTTGATAAAATTATATACTTTTAATGGAATGAAGGTTGTAACTTTATACAACCAAAAGTTTCCGTTCGAACAAGTTTATAACGAGCCCCACCCATCTTGATTTGGCTCACGAATAGTCAATTAATATTATACGGGGCTCTGTTTGGTATGGATTATCAATGGATATACAAAAGTTTGACACAATTGATAGGTGTCATTTTGGTTCCAAGTGTATCTGTTAATTCAGAAAAGTATATATATTTTTGCCTCCGAGAATAATAAAGGTGAAAAGTTCAAGACAAGAACTGTTATCAACAATAATAATAAAACACATAAAAACATATGATGTATGAAGACCAACTATTTTAAAAAAAACTTATTTTAGAAAAAAAAAATAAGGATCAAACATAAAGAATTATGGACGTCAATTTAAAAATACCTATAGCGGTTTTACTTAAAAAATGTCTTGACCTAGGATTGTAATTGCGAATATTTGGGGAGTAATTAACAAAGTAATATGTAGAATAATTAAGTAGTTGGTGGGGCACAATTGATGGATGTTTAGTGGAGGTTAATTAGCATAATAGGAGGTTAGATGCGAAAATTGACTGTATAAACCCGCCTCAACATTGTAATTGAAATTAGGGAAAAAAATGAAATGAAATTGAGATGATATTTGTTCTCTTTTTATCCTTTTTTATTTTTTATATACTAGTATAGAACTCATTATTGTGTGGAATCTCATAATTTTAAAAATATTTATATCTAGCAATAAATTTTATTATAATTAAAAAATATATTTTTCCCAAATATAATTAATATTTAATAAATCACAAAGACTCTTGAATTTTTAAATAAATTTAATTTATTATTAATAAAAGACGATATACAAAATATAATAATTTTTTTTTCTGAGTAAGGTCGTACAATGTGTACTTTTCTTTGATATAATAAAACTTAATAATAATTAATATCTAATTATTTGATATATAATTTTTTACAAAATAATTATATTTAATATTACTTTTATTATAAAAATAATATATATTAATTAGATATAATTTATATCTAAATCAATTGAGGTTCTTAAATTTTGAAATAAAATTAATTTATAATTAAATAAAAGATAATGCACAAAATATAATAATTAATCTTTTCTGATTAAATTGTACAATGTATAGTTTCTTTTTTTTATAATAAAACTTAATAATAATTGATGTTTAATTTATTTAATATATATATATATATATATATATATTTCTATATATGCATGATAAAAATAACAAATAAAATGGTGAGAATGAGTTTGACTGAAATTTAAACTGTCACTTTTATAAAATCAATCAATTTCAATCATAAATTGAATATGAATGTTTCAATCATTTTAGATTATATGATAATATTAATTGATGCTTCTAATACATACGCTCTTTATAATATATAATCGATTACCTCATTTTAGCAACAAATATTAAAAATCCCCAAATTTATCCAAATTACCCTAAAAATGTCATATCAATCCTATCTGATCCTTTGTTAAACACTTTTGAACGCGATCAGGAGTGTTACAATTGATATCTATCTAGAGAATGTGTCTCAACCCAATTTAATCTTATTTTCTAATTTCAATTTTAATGATGAATATAGTCAATTATCACGCTTATTGACCCTTACTACCCATCAATTGTCAAACACGGATTACTGCATTTTGCTACATGTGTTTTGCTTATTATCAGCAAACTAATATTCTCTATACAATTCTATAGATCATGAAAAAAAATATACATAAAACATTATTTTTTTTGAAAAATACGTTGAAAGTAGGGGTGTCAATGGGTCGGGTCATAATTATTTTATTATTTTTGGCCCGATCCGATTACTTTTGGGTCAAAAAATCTTGATTCATATCCGATCGGACTCAATCCGTATAAAATAATTAAATATTTTTATATTTAATTAAATATTATTTTATTTATAATTAAACTTAATTTCTATATAATTAAATATATATTTAAAATTTAATTAGTACTAAATCATAAAATTACTTTGAAAAATATAATTAATTGGATCGGATCGGGTTGATCCGAATCCGACCCGATTCTGATAAAAAATTAGACTCATACCTAACTCATTTATCTTCAGTTCATATCGGATCGGATTGGATTAATCCGTCGGATCGGGTTAATAATTTACACCCCTTGTTGAAGGACATAATTGATCGTGGATCCACCACTAAAAAAATGTGATAAGTGTGTTAATTTTAACTTTAGAAATATTTATTTTAAATTGAAAAAATATATATTTAACTTCATTTATTTGGTCCAAGAAAAATAAAAATAGGCGAGGCTCCGGGAAGTGCGAGAGAGATTTCTAGTGCAGGATTTGTCATCACTATTGAGACCGACCAAGCCAGATTTGAACACTTGAGAACATAAATGACCAATTTCGATACTAAAAGATAATATGATCCAATTTGAACATTTTGAGAACATAACATTTACATTTATTGCTCTTCTCGTTTTATTGCATTCTGAATTATCAAAATCCGCGTTGATATCAGAAATATATGACCAAAATATCAATCATCGTCAAAACTGTGTGATCATCAAATATATCGCATTTAAGAATTTTTTTTTTGGCTGTGACCCATTCCGAATTTGAAGATCCTCAAATTACATAAGTTGCAGATCTCATTCTTATATTTTTTATGAAAGTTTGTTCCATCCATATCCGAATTATAATGAGGGAGATATGCTAAAATATCACCGACTGTCAAAACTGTTCAGATTTCATGATTTGTTTTTAATTATCACTATAAATGTTGTTGATCTCAATTTATTCTTGACTCATTTTATTTAGCACATAAACCTATAATATCTTACAAAAAAAGAAATTATAAAATTTATGTTATAAAGGAATTTGCTTAATTGATTTTAAATTGTTAAGCACTAACTCATAATATCATTTTACACAGAAATATTCTGTTCTATTAGGGGAGAAGTTAGGATAATAAATTAAAGATTATTATTGAAAGTTCTTTTAGCAAGGTTGGCAAATGCCCACCCCTAGTTTCATGTACCTCCGCTGTGTTCTACATAGGTTGATATTTATTTGATCATCATTTTAGGTTGCATTAATTAAAGTATGAAACAAATATTTGAACCGTCAATGAAACAGTTCAATAATAACTTTGCTCAAGGGAGGACCGGAGGAATTAATCCGGTCAATTTTGGGTCCCACAAAAAGCTGAGGTCACAATTAAAATGAGCACTGCTTTTTGCCCAAACATCACTTGGTCCATTGGTTTGAGATAATGCGCCTACTTGCATACTTATTATTATATAAAAGAAAATTATTTTCTATAATATTGAATTAAAAGAAGTAAGATTCGAGTGTGGAGAACTTTGGAATAAGACGGTTGACCACTTGTTTAAGAATATTTTGGATGATGTAAAACTCTCTATGCACATGCAATAAAGTTGAATATATTGGATGATGTAAAACTCTGCGTGAAGCCTCAAAAAAAAAATCACCTGATGTGATAGCCATTTATCTCAACAGAAATCTCATGCAAACACTTTGGAGAAGTCCATTGTCCAAATAATCATAAAGAAAGTCGTTAATTGTTTGATTCTCATGATTAAATTCATACTCATGTACAGAGAAATTTGATACATTAGCAGCTTTATAGTAATCTCAATTAGGGGAGAAACAATTTTAATTGCAACAAATGTGGTGGATGATTTATTTAAAATGATAAAGTAAATTTATGATTTTTATTTTGCCGATTTTGACAAATCTTATATTCAGTTAGAGTTATCAATAAGTTATTTCAATTTCGACAAATCTTATTTCATTCATTAGAATTTACCAAAAAAATATTTTCAGCCTTATTTTCCCCAAATTTAATTTTGTCTTTCATAAAATGTTATTTTCAGTCATTATGATGATAGATAATTGAACAAAATAACTCAAAACCTCGAAAGAAAAAGAGGCAACGGGTGCGAAAATGAACTAACCCGGATGCGTCTAGTCACGAGGCCAACCCAAATGGTCAAAGTCTACATGAAACCTAAGACAATATGTAAGGTAATGATAAACGTGTCAGACATGTGTATACGTGTGTGTAAACACGGAGACGAATACGTATCTGTATCTAAACGCGTCTGTATGTGACGTGTTCATGTGTCACACATGTCGTACTGTTAAACGTGCATGATCAATATATAAATAATTTCGATACGGCTAAACACACACGTCTAATACGAATACACACATCTAACACGTGAACACACACATCTAACACGTGTACACATGTAGCATGTTCAACACGTTTGACACATCTATTAACATCCTCAATTTTTATCGATATAATCAAAACTGTCATGAGTGGACCCTAGACACATGGATGGTTCAGCTGACAGGACACCGCACAACACAATTGAAGAAAAAAAGGAAGCTTGAGTGACAATCCTTGTAATA
The DNA here is from genome assembly GCA_964058805.1 of Schoenoplectus triqueter. Taxonomy (NCBI): domain Eukaryota; kingdom Viridiplantae; phylum Streptophyta; class Magnoliopsida; order Poales; family Cyperaceae; genus Schoenoplectus; species Schoenoplectus triqueter. Next base: position 5,425 of record CAXKVV010001079.1, on the reverse strand, counting down.
TCTTATACAAATTCAAGGATTTTTAATAAAAGAGAGCATGTCAGAATACGTGAAAACGTATCTAAAGGATTTGATATCACTCAAATTTTTTTTTTGACCTGATTGACCCCTACCTAAATTAAATATTAAATATGACATTTAAATTTAAAATCATATTTTAAATGCAATATGCCAATATTAATTTGGTATCAAAACTAATTCAATTTGATGATATTTATAACTTTTTGCCACTGCATTAAGTTAGTAAATATATATGCAGTACCCGTTTCAACGGTACCTTCCGAATCTGCTTTTAGTGTCTCTAATAGGGTTTTAACCGATGATCGAAATCGTCTAGGCAATAAGACCTTTGAAATATTTGTGTGCTTGAAAGATTGGTTTGATGCTAGATCTAAATATGTATTGATAGTTCTAAATATGTCACGTCAAATTCTAGATCTTTACGTTACGATTCTGATAATGTGTCTCAAGATGATAATGAAGATGAAGATTAAATGCCCAAATATGAAAAAATAATAACAAAACGGTATACATTTTATATTGTTCATATTATTTTATTTCTTAAAATATTTTTAAATATTGTACTAATAAATGTTTAAGTTTTTAACTTTGCCAATGTTTTCAAAACGTAATCGGTCCCAAGCCCGAAAAAAATGAGGGAAAAATTAAAAATTGGTTCTTTAATTATTTTTTTAAAATTTAAATCAAGATTACCAAATTTTTATCATTTTATAATTTTTCATGATTTTTCTTATATATTTATCTTATTTGAATTTTATTGAATTTATACGTACTATAAGTGTTGACATGTGCCAAACATATATAAACACGAACACGTCTAACACGGCGTGCTAGACATGTTACGTGTCTTAGACGTGCGTGTTCGGGTTTTTAAGTTTTTGACACGTTAAAACACACATATTCAAACATGTGAACACGAGTTGACACAACACGTTCCGTGTCGAACACGTCACGTGCACACACTTGATAAACACAATGCACACGTTTGTCAATACACTACCAATATTGATGAGGATTGAAGATTAATTTAAAATAAAATTCAAAATTGAAAACTTTGCGCGGAAAATCATGCAAAATTTAATTATACAAAGTTGAAGGATTGAAGGACCACGCTTTTGATGCCCCATTACCGAAACTATTTTTTTTTCTATAAATAATTAAAATTTAAATCTGAAACTATATGAGTGACCGGCTGATTTCATGCTATTTTCTACATACGCATTTATGTTTTTTTTTATAAGATCAAAGGACAATAATGCAAAAAAGAAAAAAAATCACAAGAAATTCCAGCTTGATATTATAAAAAATAAATTAATTTTTTTTGAAGTAGTAAACGAATAGCGTACTATATAATTTCATTAAATCAAATTGAAAAGTTGTTACATGTAGAACAGAAGAAAAGTAAAAAGAAGAAAAAATAAAATGAAATACAAACATAACCATACAAAAAAGTTAAAAAAAGAGAAAAAAAAAATAAAATAGTCTCTTCCCTGGTTCAAAATGGAAGCTACCCTCCAACTTAGTTTCATAGTCCCAGAGTTGATTAGCCTAATCTCAAGTTTGACGTGTATTTTATAGTGTATTCATTCGCCTTATATATATTACCGGCGGGTGCGTTCCGTTAATCAGCGACTCACCACAGCAGAATCGAAGCAGACAGGGTGAGAAGGAGACAGCTGCGCATCACACCACCCGAGTAATCATATAAGATCCATCTAACTGATAACCCATCGCTAGTGTATTAAAAACGTGGCGGGTTGAGTCGGGATGGTACGGATTTGTACGGGTCGGTGAGTTTTGGTGAGACGGGTTAGAACGGATTCATTTTGGATGGTTTGGCCGCGATCCGTTCTAGACCCGTGGCGGGTGGGGTCGGGTCCAAAGGTGGGGCAGATCGGGTTGGGTTCAAGGATTTTTTTTTCAAAATTCAAAAATAACCCAATAAAATTCAAATAAATTCTCAAAAATAATCATTAAGAATATTAAAAATATAAAACTATTTACATTTTTTTACCAAAAAAAATAATTTTTTTTCACATTTTTTGAATTTTTTTGAGTTTTCCTGAGTTTGTACGGGTTCCCGGGACGGATCGGGGCGAGTCGGGAGTGAGTTTGATTGGATTGGACGGATCGGATCAGGTCGGGACAGATCCAAAACATTACAATAATTCAATCCGTCTACATTAAAATTTTCTAAAATAGTTTGTAAAGGGTTAGAGGCGAGAGACATTTCACGAGTGCTAAAATCACAACAGCGAAGTGTTGATAGGCACCAAATTGCATGTCGTATTGAAAAAGCGAGTATATATCCACATAACAATAAAAAAACAAGGAGATACTATCCAGTTATAAATTTTGTATAAACTAAAATTGTAACGAGAGTTTTGTTTAGTTCTCAAATAAATAATTAATAATATAAAAATTTAAATATATTTAATAAAAAATATATTAAAAAATTTAGACACAATATTTTTAAACGCTCAGTAATAATAATAGTTATAATATTAGTTATTATTATAATAAATAATATAATTAAATACATAATAATCTACTAGTATTTTATCCATGCGTTGCTACAATGATGTCTTTAAAATATACAAAAAGATATATTTTCATGTGAAAAGAAAATAAATAAATATGAAGATAATTTAATAATTAATGTAAACAAAATCATAAATACATAATTAATATAAAATAAATACAGAATTGAGAGGAAAGTTAACAATCATAATTTAAGAAAAATTATAATTCATAATTGATGGCAATCTAAGAAAAAAAATAAAGTAAAGCAATTATAGTCCTAAATTATGTAGCATTTTATGTAACAATCAAAATTGAGAGAAAATTATAATTTCAATACAAATGACCATAGAAATAGTAACATTATTTGACGTATAAATCAATTTGATGACTGATATTAGTTTTAAAAATTAAATAAAAAATCTGAACTATTATAGAATCAAAATACTTACGTGTTTAATAAGGAGTAAGATAAATTATTATATAAAAAAGCTGAATTATTTTAAGAATTAAGTTTTACCTTAAGTACATTACATATATTATTTTAAATAAGGAGAGAGTAACTATTTTATATGAATTATCAGATTTAAGAAGATAGAAAATTTAAATAGAATCAATGGTGATAAAATTAGTGATGTGATATATTTGAAAATTTTAAAAATTTAATTCTCTTATTAAGCAGTGGTGGAACCAGAAATGATCGATAGATGATGTTCGGTTCAAATAAATAAAATATTCGGGTTAAAATTTTTTTTTTTTATCGTATGACATTTATTTTTGTTAGTAAACTGAGCAGGTGTCGGGCGCCACGCCTACCTTGATAAGAATAAAAATGGATACAAGCTTATAAAGGAAAAGCAAACAGAGAAACTAAATCGAATTGTCACTTCAATTACCACACATTGAAAGTTTGAAACGTAAGCGGCGGCATCCATTATTTTTCCCCTTCGACTCCACCTCCTCCTACCGGTTTCCTTAAAAAAGAAAAAAAAAAACACAATCCAATCATAAACAAGAAAAAAGAAAAATCTTGCTTTACAATGAAAGAGGAGGAGGCTAGAGAAAAAGCAGAGGGGAGATGAGTTCCATACCATCCAATTGTGAGAGAAGAGAAGGAGAGATTGTGAAATATCATCCCTTGATCAAATGGATGAGATTGCACCCGGTGCGGTCGGATCGCTGCCAAGTCTATCCCTCAGGCTTGGCCAAGCCGTGTTTTCTATTGCGGCTCTCCTCTTTATGTCTGTCGGAGTCGAATTCTACAGCTATACCTCCTTTTGGTAATGCTTCTCATCTTTTGAGAATTCCGGAGTAATAGAATTTCTTTTGCGTTAATATTTTTGGGATAATAATACTATAATAGTTTTGATTTTGTGAGCAGTTTTCTGGTGACAAGCATGGGTTTGCTGATTCCTTGGAGCTGCTTTTTAGCAGTTGTAGATGTTTATTCTCTGTTTCTTGGATGCCCTCTTCGCCTTCCCGGCGCAATAGTTATAATTGCTGCTGGAGATTGGGTACGAATTTCTATAAATTCAGTAAACTCTTTTGCCCAATTATTGTATTTAATTATGATTTTGGACCATGTTTCATTATTACAATAGAAAAAACCTTACTTTTCATCAAAAAAAAGAAGAAGAGAGAACTTGCTTTTCTGATTTGTTGGGTTTTTCCGTTGTTGTTGGAATTGATTGAAGTTGTCCCACTTTTGGGTTATATTTAGATTGTTCTGTCTGTTGGCTTGAGCCTTTCCAATGTTGATCAAATGCAAAAATTAACTTGAAACTTTGATTGACCAAAACAATGCAACTTGAAAGAAATATAAGTTGCGCCAGAAATCGGTAGAAATTGTAACTGATATGAGAAAATATTGTCATATAAATTGACAATAATATTAAAAATGGGCAGGTCCTGTCCTTGCTATCACTGGCTGCAGCTTGCTCCACGGCGAGTGTGGTATCTCTTCTTCTCCGAGGGAATGGGTACTGCTCCCCCGGGGTTTGCGGCAGATACCAGCTATCGGCCGCCATGGCATTTTTGTCTTGGTTTCTTACAGCATCTTCTTCTCTCTTCAATCTTTGGTCCCTTGCTTCTTTACGCCTCTTGTAAAGACCTCAATTTATTAGTTACTAGATTTTTTTTTTCTTTCCCTGAAAATTTGTAGAGTAGATAGATTACTTCATAGTTGAATGAAGATTTGAAATTTCTGGTTGATTTGGTGCTTCAGTAATATTCCATTGAATGAAAAATGGAAATATATAAGGATGTCGTGTCATATATATTGTGGAGGTGATGATTTCTTACTAAAAGAATAACCATTTTTTTTTTCAAATTTTTATTTTGTTAAAGTTTATGAAATACAACAGCGATTAATTTGGCTTCAAAATTTGCTCCTTCCATTTTTTTTTCTTTTTTGCTTTATTGCTGGTCCTGAACGTTGCAGCTAGCAACAAAATATTTGTCACTTTCTAATAAAAAAAAGTCCACCACGAGTAAATGGCATAGCAATTGATTTTAAGGGCGAAAATAATGGTTGGATTCAGAGACCAAATCAAGACCATATGACATTGAAGGATCATTTATTTTGAAAAATGGACATTGAAGAAGCATTCAATTTCTGTAAGCTTTAAAATGCGACTACCTTTTAAATTGTATATATAAGATTATGGTTTGGATTTTCTGCGTAGGATAATTTCATTTTCCGAATTTATAGAAGAGAAGTACTTTTGATTTGATCTGTCAAACTCAAAACTCACTGGCCCTGGTTCTCTATCTCTATTTCTTACAGGCTTACAGAACATAAGAATTCTTCACGGAAATATAATAATAAATTACTGCCTCAAGAGTAAAAGCTGCTTTGTGAGAAATAAAGTTATAAGATGATTGT
>CAXKVV010001078.1:0-25636 GCA_964058805.1 Schoenoplectus triqueter | reverse complement strand
GTTGCCCCCTATGGAAAACAAATTAAGGCGAATATATAAGTACATAGCAAATTAGGGATGATACGCATCATATATTCATATTGCTATATATTTTTATTTTCATATTTCAAATGAAAATACATATGGCATTAATAATATATATATATATATATTGAATATTACAATCATACATCACATAATATAATTCATATTTTAGCGTTCTTCTGTACTAAACCTTTGCTAGTTGAAAAAGAGCATTCCTAATTACTTATTGTAACAAATTTTAGTCCATTTGAAAATGAATTTTGTTTTTGCAATACAATTTTAATTTTTTTAATGATGAAGTTTGAATGACCTTGTGATGAATGACCAATTAAAATCTAAATTATTTTAAATTTGATATATATTTAAGCCAGTAGCTATAATTTTAATTTTTTTTTCATTTTAGCAATATTTTTCAAAAAAAACTGTATTATAAGAATTAAATACACTATAAAAAATGATTGTACACTAAAATCACTCGGTTGGAAAATATAATTTGGGCTTAGTTGAAAATTCATAAAGAAATTAATTAACTCTGGTTGTACTATCTCACACAGAGGTTTTCAAGATATCTTCAAACTCTATCCTTTATCCTCCTGTAAGAAAAATCAACAATTGTGTATTAAGATTCCGAATTATTTGTTACGGTTTGGGCACGAATAAGGAATTGAAAATTTAACGAACGATAGTTTTACTATTTTATGGAAAGATTTCATGAAGTTCTTGTTCTTTATAATTCAAAGAATATAAAAAGAAAAAGAATATCGATAAAATTCTTGATACGTAAATGGCTTAATAACTTAAATGGTAACTAATTATAATAACATTCAAGTGTTCATGGCATTAAAACCTCCGTAGACATTCACGACAAAAAATCTTGGTACAACCCAACCTATTACAGAGAGAAGATGCAAGTCTTATACCTGAGAGAGACCTTGTGTTTAGAGGTGGCAGAACCCGACCCGACCCGACAAACCCGTCCGACCCGTCCAGACTCGAACCCGATCCGACCCGATTTTTTAAGAAAGTCAAACTGACCCGACCCGACCCGAATCCGACCTGACCCGACCCGATCCGAGATCAAATGGCCTTCAATCCAATCGAAATCTATCAACGATCTGAAAAAACACAACATGTAAATTGACCCGACCCGACCCTGACCCGACCTGATTTCTTTCAGAAAGTCAAACTGACCCGACCCGTCCGACTCGAACCCGAACCCGATCCGACCCGCTCGATTGCCACCTCTGCTTGTGTTGTGGGAGTAAATGAGTAATTTAGGAGTGTACTTTTCTAAATCCATAACAAGCCACATGACATTGAAAATAAGTTGTACAAGCTCAGAAAAAGAGGAGGATATTAAGGAAGAAAATATACGTTTATAAAAGAAGCAAGAAAATATACGAGATTAAGTTATCGGTATTCGGGAAGACTTGATAATTGTTGGGCGAAGGAGTAGGCATAGTTAGGTATCGGTTTTTGAATCTGATTCAGTCGGTCTTTTGAAAAATTTGATTCTTATCTGGTTCTCATAAATTCATTATGGTTCTTTTTTATAGTAAAAGTCAGACTCAATTTTTAAAATACAAATCTTTTTTATTCTATTTTTATCAAATTCGATCTTTTTCGACCTTTATCCGGCCATTTTCAAGTTTTTTTTCTTTAATATTTAATATTATATATTAATTATACTTAAAACATCCAAAAAAATAGAAAAAATTTAAAAAAATGTCCAAAATGAAAAACATAATTTAATATTTTTATATAAATATAAATTAATATTAAAAAATAGTTAATAAATAAAATATATATTTCAGACCCTTACCCTACCCTCACCTAGCTCTTGATAAGGGTCAGACTTGTCAATGGTCAGATTTATCTCTTAAAAAAATAAACCCTTTAAACCCGACGCTCTAAAAGTCTTTATCAAACTTAGCCCTTACTTAAGCCTCGAGAAGTCCTAGCCGACTCTTGAGGATGATGCTTATCGAGGAGGAATTACTCCATGATGGTTATTTTAATAATTTTGATAATAAATTTATAAAAAGAGAACTCAAATGAAAATTGAAAATTAAGAATTATATCCATATGTGTAATTAAATATAAAGATTGTCGAAAAAATAGATGTGATGAAATTTAATATCTTTTATGATGCATCAAGAACTGTTTATTTAGACCATTAAATCTTCAAGTTGAAACGGCTGCCGTCAAGAACTTTAACGATGTACGATGAATACATCGATGAAGCATTCACTGAGTACGATATGTAGATAATATGAAATAGCTTATGGCGTTGAATTTCAATTTCGAGCTTAATTTTAGAAGATGGACAACTGGTCGTTATTGTAAAATAATTATAGCATTGTCAAGCTCTATTTTATGACAACTATTAAAAAAAACTTAAGTTTGAAATTGAACATTAATTAGAGACATAATCTTCATTGTTTCACATGTTATGTCAATAAAATATAAGAAAGTTTTGTATATGTTTCAATCAAGCTTTTAAAAAATATTTAATGACTCTTAATGGTTAGATGACCATTTCGGTTAACGATTTTAATGATTTTGCATTGTCGTAAAATTAAAAAATAGTTAATCATTTTTATCTATTAAACTTATAAAATTTTATAATTTAGCATCTTCATAAACAATCTGGGTCTGCTATCTTATTCGACCTCCTCCTCATTTATCCACCTTTTCACTTTCATTTAATAAAATAATTTTGTTGCATTCATTTATTTTAATGGTGTAATGCCTTTTGGTGTTTCTCTTCTTGTTTTAACAAATAATTTTGTTGCTTGTTCCCATATATTATTTTGGTATTATTGGAATTATAGAAGTCGGAAAATTCCAAAAACAACAAATTAATACAATTAGATTGATTATTGGGCATAAAAGAATTAATTGATGTTTAATTCAATGATAAGATAGTAAATAAAATTTATAATAAATCTGAAATATTTCAAGAAATTTTTTATCAAGTTTTGACAAAATTTGAAGAAAGAAATCCTTCAAAATAAATTTAAAGGATTAAAAGTTTGAGAGAAAATTAAAAATCAGCAATGATCTATGCATTAAATGCAGAACTAAATACTACTGGACCCACATGCCAATAATGATGTGCCTTCGGTTTGCATTGAATGTGTTACACTCCACTCATTCAACAGAGGAACAAAGGATAAAATGATGAAATGTGTTTTTTAAAATTAACCATTTAAACGCCTCTTATATTTGATGGTTTAAACTTTAAACCGTGTAATCCAAGTTAAAACTGTTTTTCGTAGAAAATCCATGAAATGTTTTTTTTTTCAAAAAAACTTAACGTTTGATGTTTACACAATCCGTCTTAACGGTTTTAATCTGTTTTTTAAAAGTTTGGTTTCAATGTATATCAAGCGACTTAAAATAAAAAAAATCCTTAGTGCATAACCCAATAATAATTAAGGGGTGGATATTTTTAAAAATTCGACTGCGTTTCAAGTGTCATGCAGTTTAACCATCGTTTTGTTTTGATCAAAGACATTAAAAATTCAAAAAAAAATACAGCAATCTAGATTTAATTGGTTTTTTGATAGAATATCAAACGAGACTTAAATTATATAAACTTTGAAACATCAAATAATCTAAGATAATAAAATGTCTAGAAACTTTTTGTTTTTAATAATTTTAATTTTTTTAAAAAATATTGTCAAAATTTTCATATTTATATCGTCAAAGAATTCTCATCCATATTTCAACTTCGTTACGTTTAATTATTAAGTGTCTATATGTTATAACATCATATGTGGTAATTTTTAATGATTGATTTTATTTATTTTTTTAAAAAAATATCGTCAGAATTGTTAAAATAATCGAAATCCATGATTTATGAGCGTCGGCAAGAGAAATGCCACCATAGTCGTCATTCACATTGTAATCTTTTCTTAAGACACAAGACATCGAATTTACATCAAAATAAAAGTGCTGAACTTTTGGGAAATAAGAAAGCAACGTAGTACCGAGTACCGACCCGTTTCACTTCCTGATGAAAACTTTCAAGTACGTGGAAAAATTGTAACAAGACCACAAATCATTTTATGTTTCTTGGAGGTCCCATCAGAATTTTCTTTAAAAAAAAACAGAAAGAGAGAGAGAGAGAGAGAGAGAAACAGTTCCGAATTATAACATGGGTTCGGCACCCGCACCTCACACAAATCATAACCCCCTCGTAACAAAACCACAAACCCCTCACACAAACTACAACCCCGCTGCTAAGTGCTAGCTCCTCTACTTTCCCAAAGCTTCCTCTCATCGCCAACACACATAACGCTCGCTTATTGCTCCATTCCAACTCATAAACACGAGCGATCACATCACAAATACAACGCCAACATCACCTCTAAAATCAATTGTTGTGGCATCCCAAATCCAAATGCGCACAAAACCATGTCTACCCCTTCCTCATCCAACACCTCCCCTCTAGCCCTCCACCACCACCACCACCACCACAACAACTCACAACGCGCCGTGCTGGCGACACCACCTCCACCGCCTCCTCCCACTTCCCCTTCATCTTCAATCCGGGAGTACCGCAAGGGCAACTGGACCCTACAAGAAACGCTTATACTCATAACGGCCAAACGACTTGACGATGAGAGGCGCTATCCTGGCGGCAGTACTGGAGGCACAAGCAGCGGAGGAAGCGTCGGATCTGGCGGCGGCCGTCCGGCGGAGCAGCGGTGGAAGTGGATCGAGAACTACTGTTGGAAGAACGGTTGCCACCGAAGTCAGAACCAATGCAATGACAAGTGGGACAATCTCTTGCGCGAGTACAAAAAGGTGGCACATATATTATGTTGCCATTTTTGTTATGATAACATGCGAATCATCTTCTTTATATATTCATCTATTCAATTAAAAATTCTCTCTTTTTCTCCCGTTGTTATTATGAAGGTCCGTGACTATGGGTCCCGCTCAGCCTCTGCCATGACAGCGGGTAGGGAGGATCAGAGAGCAACAGTCACCGGTACCGACTGCCCATCATACTGGACAATGGAGAGGTTGGAGAGAAAGGAGAGGAACCTGCCGACCAACCTTGCGCGAGAGGTTTTTGATGCATTGACCGATGTGCTAGGTAGGCGTGCGGCGAGGCGAGCATTGCCATTGGCACTTCTACCACCGCCACAACCCATGGCACCTGGTAATGTCGTCACAGCTGCAACAACAGCTTCAGTGTCAGTATCACCATCTGTTTCCACTCCGCCTTCGCCGTCTCCTCAGCCGATGCAAATGACACCGACGCTGCTTTTGCCTCCACCGGCAATGTCGGCTCAGCCCCCGCCTCCAATTGCTTCTGTATCTCAATCTCAACCATCCTTTTCTGGTACGTCCATGGTTATATTTCCGTTTATTATTCTTTTGTGTACGTTATTTGTTTTTCATGAAAATGATGGGAGTTGGTTTAATAGATTTTTCTGGCAATGACCTAGGAGAGTAGTTAATTACAATTGATGGGTTTTGTGGGCCACTACAAAAGACTGTTTATAATTTTTAAAAACGCATGCGTTATCTAGTAATGCAATGTTTTAGATTTAACAGAAAGGCTATACACTGTTTTATACAACTATTATCATTAAGCAAAGCGACAAAGATGCAATCATTGGCTTTGGATCGAAAAATATAATAAAGGACTCTTCCAAAAAAAAAAAAATAACGACACTATGCCTCGTTTCAAACAATGCAAGCATGCTGCTACATATATCTATGCTAGCATGATATAGCAGTGGATGATGGATTGATGGCATACGAAATAAATCCGCACAATTCATTTGTTTAATTAAATATGGCTTCATATAAATAATGTAGTTTTTTATAATAAAGAAGAAAAGGCCGAAGGTGGTTGAGTTAATCATTACCTAAATCGGATTCTTTGAATGATAGTATAGGATACGGGATACCCATATCTCATATCTGCTCTGCTTCACCTTTTAGGTTTTTACTGTTTGTATCTACTAAAAGATATACAATAATTTCTGCATTAAATAAAAGTATTGGAAGATTTTGTTATATAGAAAAAGCTGACGCTCTGCAATATCGTTTTCTTCGTAAGCTTTCGATGAAGGCTTAAAAAAGGATAGAGAGGGAAGGAAAATGCAACCTACTCGGTATGGACTTTTGTTGTATTATTATTATTGTGTCTGGTGCATTTTCACTTCAACCCTTTTGTTTTTCTGATCTGCACAAAAGTATTATATTTATATATTCTTTACAATATAAGTCCATAAACCTTGCTGCCGACCTCTTATATGAATTTTTCAGGGGTTTCCAAGCAATAATGTAGCAGCCCTTTATATTATTTTCGTGGTAAAGCTGTTTTCTGGTAAATTTCGTACTAATCTGGAGCCGCAAATGGAGCTTTTATGAGTAAAAAATATGTGGGTGGGGAAATAGATTAGGTAGCATTATTCCCTGTAGCATTGAAGATATCAGGTAGTTACATTTGGTGGGCCTATTAATCAAATCATAAATTAGAAAAAAAAAACAGTAAAGACATAATTGCATCGATAGAGACTTAAATAGAAAACAGTTAATGTATGACTAGTTCAGATCCACTACCTCCCTTTCTGAGAGCTGGTGGGGCTATAAATCTTAAAGCTTATTTGTACTTTTCAATTAGCCGTCCTAACTTTTTCTCAATAACTACAACAATACATGTTAGCATTAATCTAAATAGTGTACCGTGTGAATTTTCTAAATAATATCCGGGCCTGAGGAAGAAGTGTTGTTAATTATGATTGCTCCAAAACATTAAAAACATCATGCTTTTGAAGCATGAAAACAAGAATCTTAAATATATGATCCTGATAATCTCTCAACCGAATGTCACCAAATAAAAAGGTGATGGTGATTTGCTTACTAAATTTTTTTTTCACCCACGCAAAGAGTGAAAATCAATACAAATCCCATATCCATTTCCCGGCTTGGTTACTTCCGAACGAGGCCTTAGGTGGTGCAAATGAGGTTCAATGTCTTTCATTTTATTTTCAAATTGAATAATTTATATAATATTTTTCATGTTATACAGATATTTTGCTATGAAAATTTATATTTGAACCTCATAAAATATGAATTATTTTCATTGTGTTCCGTAATTATAATTTTCGTTTTATTTCATTATATTATTATATAAATATAAAAAATTTGATAAGATGATTGACCCCTTTTCAAATTTTTCTGGCCACTGGATGAGATATGATTTTTTAGGGGGTCGCAAATGGAATTATTACCATGTTTAGGGTAAAACTTAAAAACAGTCAAAGCTGCTTTTCTAAAAAGGTTTTTCTGCTTTTAAAAAAATTCGGTTATAACCAAGTAATAACACTCAGTAAGACAACAACAAATTAAGAAGCAGCCCAGATAGTTCACAGAAGGTTTTCACCGTTATGACTTATGTCTCCTCAAAATTTTTAAATATTTTGAATACTTCAAGGAAACAGAAATACTATATTTTATGTCCTCAGATTATTATGTTTCTAGGGAGCAGGGACGGATGAGATCTGATACACTGGAAATGTATCCAATTCAAAGGAAGGAAAGGGATACCATGACAATCTTGATAATAGATCTATAAGCATAAGAATATATCTATAAAATATTTTTTATTTTTAAATTTTTTTCGTATTTATTTTAAAATTTATTATCAAAATTATCAAGATAATCATTGTCAAGTAATCTTTCCTTCCAGGAAATGTATCCAATTCCATATTTATTTTTATGATAATCGATCTCATATTTTTTTTTCTGTAATTGTGAGACTCATAAATTTATAATCATCTAAACAAATCTGATGATCGGAATTCTCTTCTATATTTTTATTTATAGTTTTTACGACAACAAATACAAATAGTAATACATTAATAAGTGAATATACATGTACAATTGTTGTGGCTCATGTTTCATACAATACTAGCTGTGTACGTGCGCGTTGCAGTGAATTTTTTATTTAGATATAGAAAAATATCACATGATAATATATACGACTTTCTAATATGGAAAAGATTAATAAATGCAAGATCAGTTATAGATGCTATATCAGATATAATCTCGTATGATTTCTCTCAACCTTTAATTTTTTTTCTCCTATATGACAAAGAAAGGGAGAGGAATACAAAATAATGAACGCTAACGTGTTCGTCTGATTAGTCAAAATTAATATAAATTATTAGATGAGAAATATTTTAGGATATAAATTTTTTTAAGAAAATGACAAAAAATAGATTCGTCCAATTCTTAACTACTTTATATGTTTCATATAATATAGTGATCCTTTTCCAAAAAAAATAATAGTACAATCACTCTGTAACATTTGGAAAAACAATTTTTTGCCCCATAATTGCGTGTAGTTGTATTCATAACTGCAGGGGCGGATGCAGTCTGATTCACAGAGGGTCAATTTACTTCTTTAGATTTAAAAATAATAATATTTTTTGTTAAATTTTTATTATTATGATCATTTTTTGTTGTTTGATTATTTTTATTGAGAAAGATTTATTTAATACCGTAGATAATGAAAAAATTATGTAAATATCTCAAAATATAAAGTCTCGTTGAGGAAAGTTTTTTTCTTCGATTAGATTATCTATTATTTTATTTTTTAATATATAAAAATATATTATTTTGATAGTTTTTTATTAAATAAGAATGTGTGTTGAATTGTTGATTTTTTATTTAATACCCGATTAATTAATAGATTTGAAATCTATAAACTATTATAGTTTGATTACTAATTCTTTTTATCAAAATTCTACATCTGCTCGTACATAATTGTTGGGTGTAAAAAAAATTAATTCTAAAAAAAACAATTGACTTAAGATCGTAGTATGAGCATTCGATGTAACGAAAATGAGCATAAGACATCTAAAATGTGAATTGAAATTATACTTTGGAAAATGATTACTAATTTACTATTTAAGGAGAGATTTCCAAACGAATTTTGAACTGATCCTATTTTTTGTTAAAGAATGGATGGATGTTTTAGTTTTTATCAGATAATGGTATAATACATCTTTTATGATAAATAACTTCCCAGAATTATGATAAGATAAACTACCCACATTGGAAAAAAAAAAATATATATATATATATATATCGAGCACTAAAAAAGTCTCATGCATGCAGATCCAGCGGTTGAGGTGTCTGCTTCATCGGAGTCGACAGACGATGAAGATGGCAATGAGCCAGCACCAAAACGCCGCCGTTTGAGGCATCTGGGTTCAAGTGTTGTCCGAAGCGCAACAGTTCTCGCTCGAACATTGCTTGCATGTGAGGAGAAGCATGAGAAACGCCATCGTGAATTGCTCGATCTCGAGGAACGCAGGCTCCGGCTTGAGGAGCAACGTGCGGAGCAACACCACCAGGCTTTCATCAGCTTAGTATCTGCCGTGAATAACCTCTCCGGTGCAATCCATGCACTTGCCTCCGATCACCGCAACGCAGAATCTGCAGGCTTTAGATCCCCTCGAGTACCTCACCGTCAAGTAGGAGATATGAGCCGTTGAACCTCCGGTATCGCTAATCTTGACGCAGACCAACGGTTATGATTTACTTCCTGATGTTTCAGTAACTGAGCGGATTTGAGTGCACTTTTCATGGATTCCATAGTTCTTCTGTCGCCAATCTTTCTCCATCAGCCGAAGGTGCAGTGTGGGTCACTGTCAGAGGGGCCCGCATTTTGGTGTTAGGTGGTTTCACTGCATATTTGGCGCCGCTGCATTTTGTTATTGTTCCCTGGAGAAAATTTGAATTGATGGTCGGGCGTTAGGCGCAGCTCCGCAGGTTTGGTAGTGATTAGTGAATATAGAAGGGATTTGGAGATTGGAGGGGTCATTTTTCTAATTGTTAATTGTTAATTTGATTTTTGGGGTGATTTTTTTGTTTCCCGAAGATAGAAAAATATTGGTCTGAGTATTACGAATGTATTCTCGGGTTCTGTGAGGGAATGGTGTGAGTTGATATTACGACTAATGAGTGGGATCACTCTGTCACGGCCTCGTGACCTTCCACGTGGACCCACTCCCTGACAAGGTTTTAAAAAAGTTGGATTGGACATGGACATTCTGTGCTGTTAAGTGATGTATCAGACACGGTACATTCAGCTTGGATTGTTTATTTATTTCACAACATCAATATTTCTTGGAGTGTCATCGTTTTTTAATTTCCAGATTCGACTTGTGCATAAAGTGATTTTTATTGGTTGCTTTAATTAAATCTGAATCGACGTTTCTGCCCTTGAAGCCAAACAATATTTTACAATTTTGACAGAATAAGAAAAAGTGAATTTCTTCAGTAAAACAAAGGATTACGTATCCGTACTGGGTCCCACAACATGAATTACCTTTTTTTCGAGAAACATGATATTACAGTGTTTCATACAGCAACTAACAGCATGAAATTATCACTTTTACAGCTAACCGGTACCCCATCACATGTGGGGGCCATACCTGTCAGCGTCACGGTATCTTGATCCCTAACGCTGGCCAATAAAAGAGCGATAGAAAAAGGCCACCATTCCAAGTCTGCAGTCAAACGCAACTAAGGGGACCAGTCGGCGACAGCTTTTTTTTCCTACGAAATGACAAGAGTAGCCTCACGCTGAACAGTTATCTCCGGAGATGCCCCGAAGGGATTTGTACTGTGCAGGACCGCTATCCTGTCGCTTTCCCTTGATTTGTCCCTTTCCTTCTCAGAGGGGCATTTCCGTCTTTCCGAAAGTTCCTCCATCTTCCCTATTCGTCATGCGGGTGTCGATCTTTCCGACCCGAATTAAGACGTCTACAGCGCGCTAATGTTACTTTCACTATATAATTTACACGGAGAAGTACGCGGTTGCAGCTGTATAAAGTTAGTTTGCAGATATGCTCTGCGTAATTTTTTATGCGTGAAATATTCTGGTGTATTTCGTTTTTTCTTCGTTTAATGTGTCAGTACAAGGACTGACAATCTCGGTTGTCATGAGATCAGAGCCAGAGTCAAAGTTGTTTGACCAGAGACTGATGAAATCTCATTTCCGATAATACCCCTGCAATAATACAGGCCTGCGCCGCTATCTTCACGGTCCACCGACACAGATGGACCCGGCGCTGGGCTAAATCTGTCCATGTGTTAATAAAGCCTTCTTTTGTACTTAAACAACATAATTAAACTTGTTGGAGGGCTGTTTCGGAACAGTAATATTCTAATACTGTGAGTTTACAAGCGCAAAAGTTTTCTCAGCAGCAGTAGAAAAGGGTTGGGCAGACAGCAAAAGTGCGCCTTTGTGAGGTCTTAACCTCATCTCTTTTTCTTGAACATAAAAAAAGTGCGCGCTTCAGGTGCAATTACAGTGGCCGAAAGAATGATAGTGATGGAAGTATCCAAAGAAGATGCTGGAAAGTAGTTTTACTGTAACCTAAAAGAATGCAAATCACTTGTATGGCCTGGCAAGATGGTTGTAGGTTATAACCTGTAAACTGGATTTTTTTTTAGGTTATTATAACCCGCAAATCAGAGGTTTTTAACTTTTAATGAGGTGAGAGGGAGAGACGAGCGAGATCGTCTGTGGCCGGCCTTTAAAATCATGAGTGCGGTAACACAGAAATTGATTAACCTTTAATTGTTTCTTATCTATTATTAGTCTTATCTATTGACGTATTATTTCATATTAATATTAAGTCACTGTTAATTATTGTTTTGATCCGTTCATTTTACTAATTAACGTCTTCACGTTTAAGTTTGATTGCATTTTTATTAAATTTTTGAAGTCAATATATATATATATATATATATATATATATAACGGATTCATTCACTTATAGACATACATATAATATTATTTATTTATTTTTATTTCATTATTAATTTAGTTTTATCGATTTATTTGAAAAATTAGTATTCATTTATTCATATCAAGCTTTTAAAAAATGGAAATTTTTAATCGTTTTAACGGTTTTGGCAAACTCTGACATTAAGTTTTTGAGAAATACAGATTTAACGAGTTTTCTGTGATTTAACCGTTTTATCTCACGTTAAACCCGTTAAAATCGTTAAATTTACAAAAAATACATTTAACGAATAAATTTTTTTGTTTAAAATCTTAATAGTTTGACTCTAATTTTTTTTATTTTTTTTATTTTTTGGATGTAAATTAAGGCCCTAATAAAAACAGAAAGCAAATACATCATGTAATAGTTTAATATAATTTAAGATTTTTAACTTTTAAGTACTTAATTAATGTTGTAATTTTTATTTTTACTTAATTTTATTAATTATTAAGTACTAATTATATGATAATATATTTCTTAGCCTTTTTAAATATCAATTAATAGATAAAAAAATAATCGACCATTTTTTAATTTAACGGCCGTATAAAACCGTTAACTGGTCACCTTTCACCTTACCTTTAAGAGCCGTTAAATATTTTTTACAAGCTTGATTCATGTATATATATATATATATATATATTCCTTTAATTTGGTGGTTTATATTATTTGTTAATTTGTGTTAAGTTATTTTAATTATCTTTTTAATTATTTTTATTACTTAATTAAAATTTTCGGTTTAACAACTTGTATGGCCCATAATAAAGATGGTTGTAAGTTATAACCTGCAAATGACTGTAAACTTGAATTGCTTTGATCTCACTTTAAAGCCAGATTTACTGTTGAGTTTGATTCTTCACTTGTGTGATAGTGTCCACTGGGATCAGCTGACAGAGAGTTTTTACACTAAAAAGATAGTTCTCGAAACTTTTGTTGGGATTCGGAATGCCCAAATCCCATTAATGCTCAAGCTGCGGAAAGACCGTAGAACAAAAATTTTACTTCTACTTAAGTTAGGGATTAAAGTATGTCGGATAATAACCGAGAGTTACAGACATTTAATCCTTTACAAAAGACGGTAAAATATTATTTTACTTCTAACTTAAGCTTAGGGTTAAAGTGATGTGTCGGATGATTACCGAGAGATACACACCTCTTTAAACCTTTATTGATCTACTCCATGATTGATTTCTAAAATATTAATCTACTTAACAATTAAATAGATTAATATAAGATGTTATACCTCGCTTCCAAATTTTAATTGGAATGAAAATCGGCTTGTCTCGGAGCACCAAACGTCTGATGCCTCTGTAGGTTATCCACCAGGACTGACCAGAGAGCGGTTTATTTCTTTTGCCAGAAATACTGTAAACCGCGGTTTTTCGCAAAAACACTATTCACCCGAGAAAAAGACGAAATAGTACTATTCACGACTCGCAGTAATTCTGTTTCACAAATGTGCAGAAATACCGCAACTTTCGTAAAAACACTATTCACCGATCCCGTGAATTCTGAAACAACCGTATACCGGGAGAGAGAAAGTAGAACTGATTTGGTGGAAGTTTCTCTCTCACCCTACCCCTCTATTTATAGAAAAATGGAATTGATAAATTACCAAAATGCCCTCGTGAATAGTAAGGAGGTTTCAAAGTGAAAAGACCAAAATACCCTTAAAGTTCATCCAATTTACCAAAACGCCATTGGGCTTTTTGGCCAAATTACCGAAATACCCTTGGGCTTTTGGACAAATTACCAAAATACCCTTGGAGGTCATCATGGGCCTTTTTGGGCTTTTCGGATTTTGGGCTTTTTTGGGCTTTTCTGATTTTGGGCTTTTAATTATTAATTAAGACTTTAATTATAAATGGGCTTTGGCCCATAATTCAAATCCATAATTAACATTTTAAAATCCAAATCAAATATATATAATTGTCATCTACAATTATATTTTTCTCGGTTGTTGTTTCGGCGAATTTATACGACGTGTCCAACACGTTATAAATTCAATCTGATTTTTGCTTCTTGCATCTCTATGACAAATATAATTATATCATATATAATTAATTATAACCATCTTATTATTAATTATAAACAATTTATAATTAATCAATAAGATTCTCCGATTAACTCCTATACGGTGTGACCCGACAGGATCCGTGTTATGTTGGTAAATAGAGTTAAAACCCTTTTAACTTCTATAATCATAGGAGGCATCTGGCAGAATGCACTATGACCATCCAATTACACAGATGATGATGTACTGTACAATATCATGATCCAGTAAACTATTTACTTGTGTTTAATTCTTTTGTCTCATAGCTATCAGATCAGTTTCAAGGTAGGTATGTGTCATCCTTGCAAACTTAATCTTTTCTTGATCCTGAGTAAAATATCAAATATAATTACTCTTGTAATTATACTGCTAGCAGATAATCTTACTCTATCAAGGGGCCCAGTGATGCTATAACTCATATAGAAATATGAGGGACAATAGTACTTTTGGCAAACCATCTCTTCCTCCGCATAAGTTATGTATACCGAAGAGCTACCTTTATAGCCACCTTTTACGGATAACGTTTGGTAGAAATCACACACATACATATCTTATGTAGGAAAAATGAATACCTCATACTTTAGAATTTAATACTGAACGAAAACATTAATGACACGAACACAATTCCATTTAATGTTTCATTCGGGGTCTATCAAATACGATATTCCTAGAACATCTATTTATGTGATTAAAATGACAACTCTTTGTCTATGGTCTGTAAAACTTGACCATCATTTAATCCACATACTAACCTGATAACGGTTAATTAGTGTTCCTGCTAATTACCTTGGTTAGTGACTTTTAAGAGTATATTCTATATTATGAAGTTTCACAATTCCAGTCATGAACTCGGAATGATTCATAAATTCAATAATACTCAAGGAAACAAAATATCGTTTAAATATCCAATTCATGAACAAAGCTTTATATAACAAATTTATCGTATTATTGACTTCAAGATTATTACAAACTAACAACTTTTTCTAATAAGTATTCGCGTCATACAACCTTATTCAACCTTATTCAGTAAAGAACAATTATTATATTTTGTGTATTATTTTTATTAAATAATGAATAATTTATTTAAAAATTTAAGAGCTTTATAATTGATCTATATAAATTATTTCTAAGTAAAATATATTATTTTTTTAATAAAATTAATATTATATATATATATTTTTTTTAAAAAGTTCTAAATCAAATAATTAAATATAAACTATCATGAAAAATTATTCTAACAAAAGAAAACTATACATTGTACAAACTTACTCCAAATAAATTATTATATTTTATACATTATCTTTTTTTAAATAATAAATTAAATTCATTTAAAATTTTATAAGTCTTATGTTTAGTTTAGATATGAATTATAATAAAATTAGCATTAGATATAAATATTATTAAAATTAAGAGAGCACACACAACGAGTGGGTTCTAAGCTAGTTTAATAAAAAGATCATTTGATTGATGTGATTAAAAAGAAACAAGATTAATATAATTTCCTATAGTTTTTATAACGATTCACCCTGTTGTTCGGGTTTTCATTTCACAATTTTTTTATATTTCAAAAGTATGTTTAGAATGTGTTTGGAACTTAGAGAGTATTTATTCACTGAATTGTTCATTCCGAAGTTCTTCTCTAAAATTAATACTTTTTCGATAACGGTGGTTGAAAATATAATCGTAGATGTGCCATCTATTTTTTTTAATAGTCTATGTTAAATTCACGGTAAGCTTGTTCAACATATTCTGAATAACAAAAATGTAATTTTGTGTATATCAAGCTCTAATGGTACACAGTTAAATATAAAAAAACTGCCTTTACTCGTTCATCTTAACTTTCACAAAAGGGATATATTGCATAATTTACTGATGTTGTTGATTGGCTTCAGTTAGTTCAACTAAAACTGCCACTATTAGATGCTACAACAGCACAGGGATGTGCAGTGCACAATTGCTTATTCAAATATGAACGGGCATATTATTGTCAGTCAATTATGATACACTAGGTACGAATTCAGGCGAATTTAAAAATGCAATTAATTTTTTTCTTACATATGATTGGCGAAAATCTAGGTTGCTAAGTTGCTAACCCCACTGTTAGAAGACGTCAGTGGGAGTCAGAAAGCAGCCCCGGGCATCCAGCTGTCCATCTATCGAGGCATCAGTGCGCCTCTGCTGACACAGTGACCAGCCCCACCCAACAGCAACAGCAAATGATAGATGTCCCCGGTCAAATATGATGGTCAAATCCTCATTTATGCATCATCTTCCCAAATCACCATCTCTCCTAACAGGTGCAGTGCAGATTTACAGTGAAGAAAATAGAAACAAAAGACAGAATATTATAAATCAGTAAATCACCTTCAAACATTTGCAACGATTATAATCGAATTTATATATGTAACTTTCCGGCCCCAAAATTTAGAAAGCATTATTCTTTAAATGAAATGGTTAGATTTTTTTTGTGATAAGTTTTGAATTTTCAATTTCGGTAAATTAGATAAATGATCATTAAAGTATCATTCATTTATAAATTTGGTCTTTAAATTTAAAAAAAATCAATTTTATTATTAAAAAATCTGTTCTTTATTATTTTGGTCCTTAAAATTTTCAGTTAGTAGTAAATTAGTTCGACCATAATACCAGTCGAAATAAATAAAAGATCCAAAATTCACGTGCATAAATAAAGATCCAAAATTTACAAAAAAACCTTGATTTTTTTTTGAAAAACCCTAATTTACTTCTTAAATTTAAAAAGGAACTAATTTGATATGCGGACATTCCTTTTTCTAGAACCAACTTGATGCAAATTATCATATAGGAATTAACTTTTTTTAAGAAAGTTCCGGACTAGAAGACTAGGGCAGCACATCCAATTAATATAACAAAAACTAATAATTATAACTCAATTGATAATACTAGGGTAGTATATCCAATTAATGAATTATCACAATCGACTACTAACATATTAAGATATAACTCCAGGCTGTTAAAGACAATCAAATTATTTGATGAATATTCACATACCCGGTCTCATATTTTTGTAAGTAATCTAATTATTTCTGAACTTCAATCTTTTTTTAACAATTATGCAAATTACTTAATTATAGTACTCCTAGAAGCTCATATCTCTAAATACTAACATCACTATGTCGTCTGTATTAACGAGAGAATTATGTCTCTCAATCAATTTAGACAAATACTAACATCAACGAAGTATTAATTAAAGAGAGGGATCGGTCAACAATGGGTTATTTTGACAACTTTGACAATGGACTTCTAAATAAATAAATAAATCTTAAAAATATTTTTTTTATAAATATGTTATTTTACTTATGGATTGAGAGTCATTCAAATTTCATACAATTTCATTATCATTTAATAGTCCATCAAACACTATTAAATTTTTATGTAATTTATAATGATTTTAATTTAACGGTTTTTAATGGACCATCAAACTATTATGAAATTGAATGAAATTATAATGCATATTTCCACTTAGCAGCATCTGGGAAAATTACCCTTAGGCCCTTGTTAGCTAGTTCCCTACCATACCCTTCTCTTTCATCATTTTTTTTTTTTGATAAAACCCGTAGGTCTCTTTCATCAGCATCGTTTTCAATGGATCTTACTGTCAATTCCCATGTGACTGGAACCATATCAAAAATCCCCGTACTGCGCAGCTGTTATTCCCAATTTTCTCTGTCGACGTCACCACTTTCTTTTTATTAAAAAAAAGAGAGGAGAGAAATCACGCCTTCCCAATTTTTCTTATTTTCTTTGTATGCATAAGCTCCATCTTTCAGGACCCGTTCAATATTTCCAATAAACGAACACGTCTATTAGAAATCACCCCTTCCCAATTTTTCTTACTTTTTTGAAAAATCATATTATTTGATGAATGATGCACATCAAATGTTAAATTACTTTCTTTGCTGGACGAACACATCTATTCAGTTGAAGTTGTTTAACAATTGAGTTATAAATTGCAGATTAGTACATATGATATCGGGTCTTGTGTATTTATGGAGTGACATATGTTTCCGAAAAAAAATATATAAAAATTAGTAATATACCGGAGTTATTAGGAACCATATTTGTTAAACAAAAAAAAACTTCATGCTTCGTCATAGTATGGTTTAAATTTAGCATTACTTTCAATCTGATTTCAAGCCCAAATTACTTTTATCCACCGGCCCATATGAATTTTCCTCTCTTTAACTTGTGACAGTAAAAGAAGCATGCGGCAGGCCCACTGCTACATTCACTGAATCACCGTGCAGTCATGCACTTGCTCTTTTTGCTTAGAGAAATTGAGCAGGTCAGTAGATTCAGATCCGTACCTGCTTCCATAAAACTATGAAAGGAAAAATATGACAGATAATTTCGACCATCAGATTTATTTAAATAGTTGTGATCAAATACAAGAGATTGTTATTATTGAGTCTCTTAGTCAAAGATATAAACAAAAGTATGATATTAGATACATTTCCAAGTAGATTCAGACAATGAAGACGCAAGAGACCCTTTGACACATAAATTTTAACTCCTGAACTAGACACTTTCAACACCAGTGTTTAGTTTTCTTTCACTAAACACAAATAAAAGAATGCTTTCTCTTAAAGATCACTTACCATCATTTTGATAATCTTTGAGACCCTCGTAACTGCACATGTTTTCTGGCACTCGTAATTATCAATGCTATAATGTATGCATGAATATTGCTAGTATTGGGAAATCCTCGAAAGCTAACAGAAATTAGACTTTGGTTCCATCGTTCCCTAAATATTTGTTTGGATCTTATTGAATCTAGTAAATTCAGGAAGTTTGAAAAATCAGCTACACAGTACACACAAGAATTAATGGAATCACGACTATTGTGAAAAAAAAGGAGAATTAGGAGAAATCTTTAAAATAAAATGCTTATTAGTACCACCAGGCAATGCTCATGATCACTTGCAAATGCTGTCCAATTGCACTTGCACTTGCCTACAAAGGCAGCAACGCTGTCCAATTGCACTTGCAAATGAATTTCGGCATGATCACCACAGTTTGTCAAACACATTGAACCAATAAATTCCTTGATCCTTTAATTTTAATCTAATGAAAATTTTAAATGTGTGAAATAATGCATCCAATATTGATGGCCCACACAAATCGGGACTGATTCAAATCGATGCAGCAGATACAACAATAATACAATATGTACCGACTATCAGAACAACCCCAACAACCCTAAGCAAGACAATAATAGTCATAAAGAGGATAGTCCCGCACACCAGTTGGATCTCGAAAAGTTAAAAATAAAACCGACAAATGCATACAACCAACCAACCACAATAAAATAAAAGATATTATCACGAGATAGATCAAGTTCAACAAATACACAAGAGAGCACACAAGAGGTAAAGTGGTTCGGCCGACAAGTTTACTATAAATTAAGGAGATTATAAAAAGTTACAAGAGTATTTCAATTACTAAAATAAACAATCACTCTATCTCTATCTTCCTCATTCTCTCATTTATATTATCTTCGCTCACTCTCTTTTATTCAAGACATACAAGGAACAACCATCAGCCACGAATTACTATAGCAATCCTAACTTTTCAATAACACTCACCTCAAAAAGGAAAAGGTCAAGAGAATAAATTGAGTTCCAAAGTTGAAAGATGGGCCAAGGCGGAATTTGAGACTAAAAAACCCAACAAATATTACACTACACAGGTGAGCCTTCCAAATGTTGGCTCATGCATTGAACTTACGCGGGGCGGGGGGATTTTTTTTTCAAGAATTTTTATATTTCCACCCACAATTGAAAAAATAAAATTTCAAAGAATTTCTATTCTTCCACCAACATATACATGACACAAACCCATAAATTACCATAGTTATCAATTTTTCATGCCAAATTAAGTTGCAGCTGATTGCTTATTGTCCAGATCCTCTATGTGAAGAGCTCGCAGCAGCTTTGGCCATGACTCAGGAATACTGCCAGGTAGATCAAATTCTAGGAGCTTCCCTCTTGCTCGATAGAATTCCTCCACTGGTTTAGACTGGAAGTAAGCCAAAAAAAAATTGAGAGGAATTTCAGACAGGATTACCAGTAAAACGAAATTTCACATATGAAGCCAAGCAAAAACTACAGCTTTCATATAAACACCATGTATTGAGAAATTTGGCATGTTGCCTCAAATGCATGAGAGCTTATTTCTCCTCATCTCACAGTATATACAGTTATAAATAACCAAATAGGTCCCAAGGAATGTACAAATTCAGTTGTAAATTGTGAAGCAAAAGTTGTAGAAATAACTCCGTACTTTGAGATTTACAAGTGCTAGTCATATGTTTGCAAATGGTGTGATTACTACATACATCTCATCATTGGAGAGGTATACATAATTTTAGAATATTGCATGCATGTGTTGACAGATTTTCACCAGGATCACTGTGCGGGGTAGGGCTATTACAAAATAATTCTAGTTTCAAAGGCCACAAGTAAATAATCTTGGAAGTTCTGCATCTATTTATTATCCACAATTTCGGTGAAAGCACTACATTGCAATAAACAATACGGCAAACAAACAATTACCAGTTCATGATAAACTCGGAGCCGCTCCTTGACAACCTCTTCAGTGTCATCAGAACGAGTGATAAGCTTGGAGGCACACTGTGGTGGGGGCAGGAGTGGGGGCATACAGATTCCAGGCTGGCCATTCTCTCCCTTGTAGTCTATTGCAGCCACATTAAAATTTCCTCCACAATGGCTGCAGATGCGTCTCCCCAGGCATTTTACCAGTAGCGCATCCTCCCTTAACCTCAGGTTTATTACCAGATCAATGTCTGTCACGCCTTCTAGTATTTCCTGATTAAGAGGATGTAGATCAAAGGTGTCGTGCTTAGTAGAATTTATTGGTTTTTCAAATTAAAAGAAAATCAGATTACTATGTTGTGGGGGCATATCCATCCGTACCAGTGGATGTCACTGAATCCTCCCATTCATTTTTATCTTTTTATTTATGTCTGCATAAACTTTTTTTTTCCTCATACATGAATTGTTTATTGCAAAAGTCAAAAGTACAGCTGCACCAGGCAAAAGAAGAGGTACTAACCAAAAAGGTTTTCAATGGTTGGGACACCATATAAGACTTGTTTTAACAATTAAGGCTGTATGACAAGGTTTTAGAACTTAAATGGGTCTGATCCTGTCAATCCAGCACAGACAGAGAGAATAGCTGGAATGCTGGATAGGTATTACCGTAAAACAAGCTTATCAATTATTACTTCTATGTCTTATCGAGAACAACCTTTCAGACAACAAAAGAAGCAAAGTTACTTACAAGCAGTTAGGAAAAGCTCACCGATTGTCTAATAGTTCGAGGGAAACCATCGAGAATAAACCCTGTTTCACCCTTGGTTTGCCCCTTCTCAAGCCTTTTTGATAATAAATCGATTATTAGCTCGTCTGACACCAATTGTCCTGTATTCACAATTTCTGCTAACTGAAACACAAAGTACCATATGTTAGGTCCAAAAATTCAAACCCCAATGTACCAAAAAGATAAAAGTTAATCATGCAATCTTGGCACTTAACCCCCTCAGATCAATATTGGATTAAACCTCTACTAAAAGTCATATTTCCTACTATTTGTCGTATAAACTAGTGAACTATCATTAACAATAACAATTCGGCAAACATATAATTCTTCCAAAACCAGGAGTGGAAAAAGTATAATTGATCATATCTTATTGAACCGTGTTATTTTCGACAAAAAAAAAATTGCAACATCAACAAAAATAGGACCGAATTGAATATCATACCAACAGTTTTTAGTAATAATAATTATTATTAAATTAATATTATTAAAAATAAGAGTGAGAACCGTAAAAATTTAAATATACGAATGACAGCGCGCCACTGCCAGTGGCGCGTTTGCTTCTTATATATACAAAACGTGCAACCCTTTTTCATCTCACTTATGCGGGGTTTGGACGAAACGCGCCACTGGCAGTGGCACGTTCCATTCGTATATTTGAAATTTTACGGTTCTTACTCTTACTTTTAATAATAATTATTATTAATAAAAACTGTCATACCAACTTGATCGGGGCAAAATTAAAATTTCACAAAAATAATGGAAAATAAACAACTAAGAAAATGAAAGGACCTTTTTAGAGAGAGGACCAGAGGAGGCGAGCTCGTCACGAACGAGATCACCCGTGGCAATATGGGGTACCCCTAGCAAATTCGAGAGCCGGCTAGCGTATGTTCCCTTGCCTACACCAGGGCAGCCCAAGAACACCCACTGCACACTACGCGTCCCCAGTTTCTCCTTGCTAAGTGGCGGCGCCATTCTCGTGCAAGGGTTTGCGTTCTGGTTCGGATTTAGATTCGATGCCATGCGGCTGGCCACCGGATCCGAGACCAAATCTGACAGACGCCGAATCGTAAGAGGTGTATATGCGGCTCGAATGACCCTGTTAAGCGCTGCCATCTCTTCCTTCCTTCTATTTGTTAGTTCTCTCCTCACTTTTCTCTTCAAATTTGACAGACAGGAAAACCGCGGAGCAAGTTGGGATTAGAGAGGAGAGTTGTTTTCTTTCGGAGTTTCGGACTAGTGGTCGGTTGCGTACTTGCGTTTGTAATTTTTAATACGGTATGATAATGCAGGGTCTTAACTCTCTAACAAATCACATTAAAGGAGGTCTAAAATACTGGCTTTGCTCGTCTGGAATTATTTCAGTAGAATCCATGTGGAGAAATATCGAAGAAAACATTAAATTAATGGGTAAATATCTAATTTTCAAAATTTGATGGTTAAATATCCAAATAGAGAAAATTTTACGGGTATGTATTCAATTTCGCCTAATTATTAGAGCTATTCTGCTATAGATCAGCTTAATAGCGATATAATTTGTCAAAACTTGTATAAGTTGTTGTTTTATTAGCCATCGTAGCCTTGTATAAAAAGTTTTCTGTCTCGAGATGATATATTCAAATTTCAGATAATTTTTAATAGACATTTAAATTCCTGGCTTTAGTAAAAAAAAACATCATGCTCACATCCTCTCAATGCGCAAGTCAAAGGAACTACCGTCTGAAGTTGTTGAAAAATATTTAGATGGGAAGGGATACTTGATAATGATTTATCTTAATAATTTTGACAATGGTGTTCAAATATATATAAAAAATTATATATATATATATATATATATAGATATTTTTTTACTGATTTAAATTCATATAATTTCATTATCGTTTGATAGTCTATTAAAAATCATCAAAACGTTATATAATTTATAACGGTTTTAATTTTACGATCTTTGATGAACTATCAAACGATAATGAAATTATATAAAATAAATAACCATCCATCTATAAATAGAAAAATATATTTATATTTTTTTTTTCTATTTTTCATATTTATTTAAAAAATTATTATTAAAATTATTAAGATAATCATTGTCAAAGTGATCCTTTCCCTTTACGTAGGCATCATCATTGAGGGCTGGGCCGAGCTTCTCAAGAGCCGGGCCTAGCGGACCTACGAGAGGGCTGGATAAGAGCCGAGTTTGATAAAAACTTAATTTTTAAGGGTTGAGTTCAGTCGTTGAGAAACTCGGCCTTTATCAAGCCTTTCGAATTCTAAGAGCCGGTTAAGGATCAGCAGGTAAGAACTTGACGTATATATATATATATTTTGTTCATTATATATTTTTAATGTTAATTTATATTTTTCAGATTTTGAATATAATTAATATATAATATAAAATATTAAAGAAAGAATCTGAGAATGATCAGATTATAAGAGTCTATTTTTTAAAAATTACAGTATGACTCTTAATAAATCTGACTTTTATTATTAAAAAAGACCGGATTGAATTTTTAATGGTGGAGTAAAAATTGAATTTTTAAACAATCGGACGGACTGAATTCAAAAGGATGAACCCATAGATATAATCATTTCCCTACCTTCTACCTTTACGAAGACGCCTACGAGATTTTGAATGTCCGACTTTTAGAAAATAACACATTAATTTTAAGTCAACTATCGTGCTTTTTAGGCGTTCAGCGTTCCACGTTTCTTTTCTAAATTAAAAGGACGGTTCCATTGCGCATATCCATTTCTGATCCTTTTCATTCCGAAGTCAGTAGACGTACACGCTTCATGCAGTCATGTGATGTGGGAAAGCGCGTTTTAATTAAATTTCATATACGTGTAATTTGAATCCGACTCTAAGTAGTGATTTGTCTGCAGGTACCGCGGGTACGGACCGAGTACATCTACGGCGGACGGCGAGTAGGGCGGATACATGTACGACGGGTAGACGGGTACGACGGGTACGGGTAGATGAATTTTTTTCAAAATCATTTCATACTCGTGCCCGTCGCGGGTACCACGGGTACGGGTACGGAGGTACTCAGGCACACGGGTCGGCAGGTCAAACGTTATAACGTTTCAACAAACCGTTATAATGATTTATGAAACGCTATAACGTTTCAGCAAACAATTAGAACGAGTTATGAAACGTTAAAACGTTTCAGCAAACCGTTATAACGACGGGTATGCGGGTACGGACACGGGCACGGGTACGCGGGCGGCGGGGAAATGATTACGGATACAACGGGTTTTTAAAAAAAAAACTGACCGGTCCTTCTCAAATCCGTACCCGTCTACTCGTTTATACCCGGGCAGGATACGAGTACCGAGCACAAGTACACGGTATGAGTTGTACCCAGCGGGTTTTAGGAAACCTCTACCCGCAAGTAAAAAATAAATTTTAAAAATTAAAAATTAAAAAATTAAGAACTCCAACTTCGTTGACCTTTACAATACGTCCTTTTCTTTTTGAATGACATAGACGTGGGTTGAATAGTATATTCTTTTTTTTTGGTCCTTTACAATTTACACCGTCAGATTAGCTAGACACCAACTGTTCGTTTGGCCGTTTTTTTAGAAGAATGATAATTTTAAAAAAGTAATAGAATGATATATTTTTGAAAGAGTGGTAGAATAGTGATATTTTTAACTATTCGGAAGAGTAAAAATATCATTTGACGGTTCTTAATCAAAATAGTTAAAATATAAATAATTATGATAATAGTAAGATAATAATAATAATGATATAATAATAACAATAAAATAATGATCATAATTCATAATTATAATCATAATAAATAATAATATAATAGAAATATAAACATAATCATAATCATAATATAATAATACAATATAACATAATCATAAAAATATAATAATAATAATAAATAATTATAATAATTATAATATAATTATAATATGATTGTTACACTAAAAATTATCTTTGATTTGTCGATTTGCAAAACAATCTTGAATTTTATAATTTACTTTGTTTGAGTTTTGTACAAGAATTAAAATACAAATAGATTAGTGCACAAGAATCAAGACTAATGATGAGATACAAGAGCTTAATCAAGACTACATTAGACTCAGTTTTAATTAGACTTAAACTTGATTGAATTGGTTAAGATAAATTGAGTTTAAACAACAAAGCAAAAAGCTTCTGCCTAGTGAATCGTTATAACAGTTCAGTAATCGTTATAACGGTTCATCTCAATACTAAAAATATTCTTAGACGAAAAATTCTCAAAGAAGTCAGAGCGTATCGTTGTGTAACGATTCAGTAATCGTTGCAATGATTTATGAAACATATAATGATTCAGTGAATCGTTATAACGTTTCAGCT
>CAXKVV010001077.1:0-32450 GCA_964058805.1 Schoenoplectus triqueter | reverse complement strand
CTATTATTTACCAGTAAACAAGAAGCCTACTGAGATCAATCACCGTCGAAGAAGAACAGTTACCGTTGAAGAATAACAGTTCTGCTGAGATCTGGTGAGATTCTCTTCCAGCAGGTCTACCTTATGTCAGTGACTCAGTCTGTCAGTCAAGTGCGATTCACTTCTAGCACGTGTGAAGGAACCTCTTGGCTCTCACTTCCAACGCCGAGATGCAAGAGTAGTCGCGACTTGCGACTCTTGGTGTCGATTGCTGAGCGGCCGATCGAGGACTAGGGAATGGGGATTGGGGGGAGTAGCGAAATTGGCGTCGGCGGAGAGTGCTTAGAGAGAGTAGAGTCATCGGTCGTGTGACTCGTTTCTCAAAGAGCAAAGGAGTAGAGGAGATTAGGAGAAATCGAGAGAGAGCGGCGTGACGTGAGAACTGAGAAAAAGAGATTAGGTTAGGGTCAGCTGCGTAAATAAATTCTTTATAGTCACTATATGAGTCGAGTTAGCATCAACTCAGCATCGACTCATTCTTCAGCTGAGCCATATTAGCTTGAGCTAAATTAGCTCAAATCAGATTACGAGTCGATCCTGAGCTTTTTTATGCAGCCCTCGACTAGCTATGGAATCGACAAAGAGGAGAAGAATGGCGGGTTACGGATTGCGCTGACATATCATATTCAGAGGTGGGTAAAAGGAATTTAAAGTCACATTTTATTCACGAGACGAAAAATTAAACAAGTGAGAGCTACAACAGTTGATCTAAAAGAACGATTGAGATTTTCTGCATATATTTTTGAATATAATAATTAGTGAAATCATATTACTAATAATAATAATTATTATTATTATCATCATCAAATTTTAAACTAAGAATGACAGTGCGCCACTGGTATTGACGCACAAAATATGCGCCACTGGCACTGACGCCTTCCATTGAGTGCATCACTGGGAGTGACGCCTTCAACAGTGCGTCCATTGCGCTGGCGTATTATCCTTATTCTATAAATACCGTCTGCCACTCGTCTCTTTCATCAAACCACACTCGTTAAATTTTCATTCTATAAAAATATCATCACTCGTGTCTTTCCTCAAATCACAAATATAAGCTCCAATTATCATTAGTACAGTAATGAGGGACTCAAATTATTTTTTGAAAGTACATAATAATAATACCAATTTTGACGAGATATTCCCTAATTAAGCTCAAACCAGCTCCTATGCAAATAAGGTATCCACTTTTAATCTAATCGAATATTATCTGAATTATTCAAACAGTTCTTTTTGTTTAGAATCCTATCTACCAATGTAATCAAATTATTTTGACAATAATAGTACTATTTACCAACAAATGAACCCGACAATTCAACCTTATCATACTAATAAATGTTTTGGAGGTGGTAGTAGTATTTATCAAGAATTAAATCTTCCTGAAAATAACTTTTCTGAAGATAATTGCGATATTGATACAAATTTGACTATGTCTATTTTTCTTATTACGGGCTCATCGAATGTCCATAAACCCCATAAACACACATTATCCTACAAATTTACTACTATTTAATATTTACTAAGAAAATCAACTAATTTAATAAAATTTTGTATTTACTAATTACCTCTAATATCACTATCATTGCGCCAACGCCGAAATAAAAAGTGTGAGTCTCTAGTCTTCAAAATTCTATCAGCGCGCTAAGAAATCCTGTATCGATTTTTAAAATTTTGTGTCTCTCTTTTCAACATAAATCTCACGAAGTCTAGTGAGATGAAAAACCTGAGCGATTGCAATATGGTCTCAATCATGGAGAAGTAAGCCATAATAGGACGATATGTGCGAAATCAAATAACATTAGTATTTCTCTATAATTTTTATTTTTTATTAGTTTAATACACATATTTAATTATATTTTTTTTAAGATTAGTTTAAAATATATCTCTAACAAAAGAGATGCTTGATGTCTTTCAAAAAAAAATGACAGCATTCAGATCACGTTGGTCTACCATATCTATTGTTGAAAATAATAATTCAGATTTAGGTTAAAAAAATAATATTCGGGTTTAGATAAATACCATATTCATGTTAAAAAAGATAATATTATGGTTCAGATAAATATCATATTCAAATGTAAAAATTAAGTAATATTCATATTCACGTTGAAATATCAAATTATAGATACAGATCAATATCAAATTCTTATTTTAGATAATTATCAAATTATAGGTTCAAATTAATACTAAATTATAGGTTCATATCAATATCAAATTCTAGATTAATACTAAAAACTATGTTCAGATCAACATCAAATTTTAGGTTCATATCAATATCAAATTTTAGATTCAGACCAATATCAAATTTTTAAGTTAATATCAATATCAAATTCTAAGACTAATACCAAATTCTAGGTTTAGATTAATATCGAATTCTAGATTCAATTTAATACCAATTACAACTACAATTAAAAAAAAACTTTTTTTCTTATTCTTTATTTTTCTTCCTTTCTTTCTTTGTGCGTAGATAGTATGGCGCATTTGCTTTATATGTAGAAGAAAGACGTCACTCCCACTGATTCACTGGGAGAAATGTGTCATTCTCATCTCATGGAAGACATTAGTGTCAGTGGCGTCTTACTTGTACGTCAATATTAATGGCACACTGCTATTTTTAGTTTTAAAATATGATAATTTTAATTATATATTATAATTAATAATATGTTTTAACTTATTATTATATTTAAAAATCAGTGAATTTTCTGCGCTGCAGCGCGTGCCAGGATGGATGTGGATATTAAAATTCACCGAATAGAATATATAAAATTCAAAGGGTACGTGGTCTTTGCACTTTGTTTTCCATCTTTGCTCATTCTCGCCTTGATCCAGCTTGAGCTCACCAATCCTCGAGTCCTTGACCAAGTAAGCCTTCTTCCCTCTAGCGGCCTTTCCTCGTTAAATTACTCCTGGCACAAATGCACTACCAGTGCCATTGAATTACATACAACCTGCCTTTACTGCCTGAAATACTGCAGATAAATTAAACAAGCAAAATCCAATTACCCGCGTTGACCTCATCGGCTTATTTTCTGTTTAAATTAAGTCGATGACGTCGAGAAAGGAACTTCATCTCTCTCTCTCTCTCTCTCTCTAAAAAAGCTCGAGATTTTAGGGTTTGCTCAAATCGACGAGTGGGGTGGTAAGAGGAATAGTCGGCCTTCAGAAAAATTGTAAGTTCTAGAAGAGATTTCTTGTTATGAATTATTGATTAGTTTGGGTTGTGTATATCTTTGCTATTTTCAAAACCAGTAGTTAATATTTATATCAATGATCTAACACTATTCGTAGTCTCATTTTCAAGTGTAGAACTCAAATATAGCTTTCTAGAAATAAATCCTTAGCTTTCTGACAAAAGTTCATATGTAATTTTTTTTCTTGATGTTGACCCTTAAAGCTGGAATTAGGAAAAAGAAAAAGAAAGGATGAAATAACTAATTCTACAAGATCATGTCTCTCCAGTTCGTGCCAGTGCTGGATTCCATTTGTTCATGTATTAATTCACTTGATCATGGTTTATTAATATGTTATTTATTTTCTTGCTTGTATTTGGAGGCCAAAGTATCAATTAGAATGTTGGTATAATTTAAATTAGACTGAACCCTTGGATTTATATTGGTGATATTGTTGTCATAGATTAAAATTTGTTTCCCTTTCTTCTTTCGTGGCATTTAATTCTTGATCTCAACTAATATCTTGTCTCGTGTAATAGTTCGAAAGCATACCGATGAACTATGTTTTTCCTCCTCTTGCCTTTCTTTTTCACGTTGTGATGTGTATAAAATTTGTTTCAATGTTTTTCTTGTATGATCATTTCCTTTTCTTGTTTGACGAGTCAAAACCAGTTATTGACAGTTGACGATCTATATCTTTTTCTTCAATAAATATTCAAATTGCTGATTTCTGATTCTCTAATAAATTCAACAGACTTTATGGCTAGCAGGAGAATTCAAAAGGAGCTCCAGGACCTACAGAAGGACCCACCGACCTTTTGCAGTGCGGGACCAGTTGAGAACAATCTGTTCCACTGGCAGGCCACCATCATGGGCCCACCTGACAGTCCTTACTCAGGTGGTGTCTTCTCTCTTATGATTCATTTCCCTCCTGATTATCCTTTCAAGCCTCCTAAAGTCAACTTCCGGACTAAGGTGAGCTGAGTGCTACTTTTTTAAATAATTTAGTTTCTTATTTATTATTGATTATTGACCTTGACCTTTAAATTTGTGTAATGTGTGGTATATCGAATAACATTGTCAACATTGCCTTTCCTTGTAGTAGTAGAGTAATATTATTTTCATCTTGGTTTGTCTCTAGAATTCTGCAACAGCAGGAGTATACTTTTATAATGTTAAAATTTCCATGTATATGTTATAAGTTTGATGCAACAGAGATGTCCATAAATAGAGAAAATAAATGATCATGCATTCATGAGAAAAATAAATTGAAAGTATGGGTCTACTTTAGCCACTTACAGTAAGAACCAATAATGCTTAAAGCTGTGAATTGGAATTTTAATTTGGTTCATTAATGAACTATCAAGGTAACGGGTACTGCCTCTGGCGTAGGTTCAAGTCCCCATAAAGGTATAATAAAAATAGTATATGCTGGGAGTTTGTGGAAGCCATATTTTATAGAAAATGAATTATCAAGGTAAAGGATACATTTGTGTAAGATAAAACTGAGGGGTTTGAGGGTATTACCACTTTATGATGACATATGAACGTAATCTGTTCTTGCCTTGCTTTGCACAAAGCAAATATATGATTAACTATATACTTGTAAGAAACATGATTCAAAGACATGCACTAAATGTTATGTTTTCTAAGAATTAAGTTTACTTAGTTCTAAGTTATTTTTAATGTAACAGGCTGCTATGATGAGTAGGCCTACCAATTATATAGTCTTTGGAAAGAACTAGTGGGAAATAACTTGAATGGGAAATTGTTGATTTGCATGAGATAAAAAGCAAGAAACTCAATTATAGGCTTAACTTAGCAAATAAGAAAACACATTGCATTCATCATGGCGCATAAACATTGCATTCATCATGGCAGCTAAACAACCTTTTATTTTAATCGAATTATAGCAGCCAATCAGCAATTACTTAAAAAAAAACAAAAAAAAAATTGCATTCATCATGGCGTAATTCTTGCAAATAGCGTTTTCACCATGTAATTGTGGTTAGCATCACCTTATTAATAAATCATCTTATTCTTTCCAGATTTACCACCCAAATATCAATTCAAATGGTAGTTTCTGCTCCTCCTGCTATGGCATATTCAGGGACCAGTGGAGCCCTGCTCTTACAATATCTAAAGTATTGCACTTAATTTGCACTTATCTCACCGAACCCAACACAGATTGTAATCTTGTGCCAGAGATATTAAATATTTACAAGAACCAGCGGTCCCACTATGAAGAGACGGCCAGGGCTTGGACCCAGAAATATGCTGTTTAGGAGTAAATTACCTTCCCTTAGTTTTAAAAAGAAACAGTTTGGGTGCTTAGATTTGAGTCCATTTCAGACGGTGCTATGTACTTGATTATTGGTTTGTTTAAGTTTGTTGAGATAATCATATTTATATATACAAGTTTGTTGTATGCGCGACTTATATTTGGGAATCCAAATTTGTGTGTGCTATGTACTTCAAGCGTTGCTATATTTGTTGTGTGCGCGAATTGTATTTGGTCATAAATAAATTTTGAGTATGCATAGTACTGGTTGTAGTGTACACCG
Source organism: Schoenoplectus triqueter (assembly GCA_964058805.1). NCBI lineage: Eukaryota > Viridiplantae > Streptophyta > Magnoliopsida > Poales > Cyperaceae > Schoenoplectus > Schoenoplectus triqueter. The sequence continues at coordinate 26,683 of CAXKVV010001077.1, read as the reverse complement.
ACAGATATACAAGCTAGATACCCATATCATCAGCGCATATAATTTTGAATGATGAACTCCTGCAAATAACATCAACTTTAAATAATACAACAACAACAAAATCTTTAATCTCAAATAAGTTAGGTAGGTTAGGAATAAAACTCAATCTGAAAGCATAAAATCCGAGATCATAAGTATTAATGATAATGAAAAAAATGATAAGTAAATTAATAAATAAAATAAAATAAAATAAAAATGATAATGATGATGATATTATGATAATAATAATGATAATGATGTTGATAATATACTACTACTACTACTAATAATAATAATAATAATAATAATAGTAGTAGTAATAGTAATAATAATAAAATAGTACAATAAATCTATATTATAAAGTATATTTCTAAATCTTTAGTTCTAAATTCTAAAATCTAAGAACAGAAAAACTAAAAACCTGAAGTCTATAACTTTAATATTAGACTCTAACTCCTAAATCATGGTTTTAGTACATAAATTATCATCTTCCAAGCGTTCCTATCAAAAGCAAGCTTTTTGGATATATATTCAATTCCTTCAAATATCTTTTTATTGTTTCCTCACATGTCAGCCTCGGTCGACTTCTTTATCTTCTTGTATTTTCAGGACGACTTAGAATATCACTGCGTACTGATGCCTCAGGAAGCCTTCATTGGATATGACCAAACCATCGCAAAGGGTGTTGGATCAACATCTTTTGAATTGGTGCTACTCCCAGTTTATCCCGTATATCATCATTTCTGATTCGATCTCTTCTTGTGTAGTCGTATATCCAACGCAACATCCGCATTTCGGCTACACTCATATTCTGAATGTGTTGTCCTATTATAGCCCAACATTCTACGTCATACATCATCTCAGGCCGAATCGTTGCCCTGTAAAACTTGTATTTTAGTTTATTTGAGACTTTATTATCATAGGGTACGTTTGGCATTCGGTGGAATAGCAAAAAGTTGGAATATAATAGTTATTCCGACGAATTAACTTGCCAAACAAATTTTAGACTAAGTAGAAAAGTGTGGAAGAGTGCTAATTCGGTATACCAAGTTATAGTGGTATACCAGATTAGCTCTCGTCGGAATAGCGATTATTGTTTGATTATGTTGTATTATATTATTATATTATGATTATAAATATGATTATATTATTATTATACTATATTATTATGATTATTCTTATAATTTTATTGTTATTATATTATTATATTATGGTTAAAGTTATATTATTACCATATTATTATGATTATGACTTTGATTATTATTACTTATTATTATTTTATTTTATTATATTATATTACATTATGATTATAGCTTTGATTATATTATAATTATATTATTATGATTATAATTATATTATTATTATTATTATATTATGATTATGATTTTAATTTATAATAATTATGATTTTAGTATTGTATTATTATATTCTTATTATAAATATGATTATATTATTATGATTATGATTGTTTATTATTATTATATTATTATAATTATAATTATTTGTTATTATATTATATTCTATTATTATATTGTGATTACAGTTATGATTATATTATAATTATATTATTATGATTATAATTATTTTTTATTATTATATTATTTTATGATTATTATTTTATTACTATGTTTATAATTATTTATTATTATATTATATTATATTATATTATATTATGATTATTATTTTATTATGTTGTATTGTATTATTGTATTATTATTATATTATTATATATTATTATAATTATGATTATGATTATAATTTTTTATTAATATATTATTATATTATTATTATGATCCTTATTTTATTATCATTATATTATTATCATCATCATCATCATCATTGTTAGTATCGTAATCAATCATATTTTAACTATTCCGATTAACAACTGTCAAACGATATTTTCACTCTTCCAAATAGTCAAGAATACCACTATTCTATCACTCTTCCAAAAATACACTATTCTATCACTCTTCTGAGACTATTCCTTAATTTGCCAAACGAACCCATAGAGAATACTAAATGTATATCTTCATTTCACCTATCTGACTTTTATTCTATGACTAATATCTTCATCGACCCCTCCGTCATATTACCACGTCGATCCCAAATATCAAAATATGTCATTCATATGTACTATTTGTCTGTCCAAACTAACATATTCATCATCTGAGTTGTCCTCGTTGAACTGACAACTAATATATTTATTTTTAGTCCTACTAAGTTTAAAATATTTCGATTCTAAAGTTGGTATCCACAATTCTAATTTCTGATCGATTCCAATCTTGATCTTGTCAATCAGCACCACATCGTCAATAAAGAGCATGTATCAAGGAATGTCTCCTTATGTCCTTTGTGATCTCATTCATTACTAAGATGAAAATATACAGACTCAATGATAACCCTTAATGCAATTTTATTTTAATAGAAAATGCATTAGATTTGCTCTGACACGAGTTATAATATTTGTGTACATTATTCTTAATAAGAGTAACGTATTTTGTTGGGACTCGTTTCTTTTCAACCGCCCATCACATAATATTTCTTAGTATTTTATCATATGTTTTCTTCAAATCAATAAATAACATATGTAGGTCCTTATTCTATTCTCGATATCTCTTCAGAGCTGTCTTATAAAAAAAAATCGTCTCCATGGTGGACCTCTCAGGCATAAAATCAAACTGATTTTTCGAGATGATTGTTAGTTTTCTTAAATGATACTTGATCAATCTCTCCCAAAACTTCATGATATGATTTATTAGCTTAATTTCTCTGTAATTTATATAATTTTGAATATCTCCTTTATTCTTAAAAATTAGTACTAATATACTTCTTCTTCACTCATCATACATCTTATTGGACTGAAAAATAATATTAAATAGTTTAGTGAGCCACATTATTGCTACATCCCAAGACATCTTCATACTTCAATTGGGATGTCATCAGGTCATAACGCGTTATTCCATCATTTTTAAAGCTTATTTCACCTTAGACTCTTGAATTCTCTAAATAAATTATTTGTTGGTGTCATCAAATGAGTCATCCAATTTGATCGCGATTTTCTCACTCTCTTCATTGAACAACTTATCGAAGTATTATCTTCATCTGTTCTTAATTTCATTATCCTTCATCAAAAATCTATCAGCATCATCCTTAATATATTTAACTTGGTTGAAGTCTCTTGTCTTCCTTTGTCGAAGCTCATCTATCTTATAGACATCATTTTTGCTTTATTTCGTATCTAGTTTCCAATACAACTCCGCGTATATCTGACACCTTGCTTAACTCACAACTTTCTGTACGTTTCTTCTAGTTTTTTTGTTGTATATTTTTATCACTCATTTGATGATGTAAACGTTTGTAGCATTTTTTCTTCTCACTGATCGTCTTTTGTACATCATCATTCCACCACCAAGTGTATTTAGGTTTACGTTTATTACTTTAAATATCTCTATAGTCATCTTCCGAATGTGAGTCGACATCTCATTTCACATATTATTTGCATTTTATCTGTGTTCCAGAGAAGTGTCCCCTTTGAGCTTCTACCACTTCGTTCTCATGATTTTTGTGCTTCTATATCGCTAGACGCGTATCTAAAAATAAAAGTCAGCCACCAAAAGTTTGTGTTGTGTGATGATACACTCGCCATGTATAACATTACAATCCATACAGTTTGATCTCTCCTCCCTTCTAATAAGGATAAAATCGATCTGACTCGAGTGTTGGCCACTGTTGAAAGTAATTAAATGAGATTTTTTCTTTCTGAAGGTGTTCGCTACAACGAGGTCATAAGCTACAACGAAGTTCAAGATTTATTCTCTCTCTTGGTTCTGTTCGCCATATCCAAAACCCCCATATACACTCTCAAATCCCTTCTAGCTGTGTCAACATGATCATTAAGATCTCCTCCAATGAAGAATTTTTCACTACTAGACACTCATCTAACTATGTTTTCTAAATCTTTTCAGAATTATCTCTTGACATCATGACGCAAGATCGTATCGGGACCGACTTGCGTCAAGTGGTATCAGAGCTGGAGTTTTTGAACCGCCTCTTCTGAAATCACATTCTCCCAACTTCCCGAATCGATTATCACAACACACTTCTTGTTCTCAATAATGCACATGGTTTTAAAAATAGCATGCCGCTTCCAATCTTCTGTTGTTTTCGGTCCCAAGCAAAGCCTTCTCATGACTAAGCTTTCTGCCTTAAGGTCTTCGGGATTCATCTCATGGATTTCTTCATCTCCTTCAACATTTTCATACCACCCTTCATCTTCTTCAAAACCATCATTAGCATATAGATGAGGTCGAGGCTTTGGGCATTCTCTTGCATAGTGGCCCATATCACGACAATTATGACAATGAATGTTGGCCTTGGAGCTTCCTACGGAATTTTGGTTCAGTTTAGGTGGAGGAGGGAGTGGTTGGTTTCGGTTGGGGTTTGTAGAGTTATTTAGAGTGAGACGAGAATGAGAAGAGTTAGAGTTAATAGAAGAAGAATTACCACGGTTGAGGTTGCGGTTTCTTGCAAGTTGCTTTTCTACAACTTTTGCTTTGGCTTGAGCTTCAGCCACATTGGTGAAAGTTTGCGCCACAAGCATATCTTGAATAGCCATTCGAAGGCCGTGTAAATATCGCGCGACCCTTAAATCTTCTGTCTCATTGAGTTGGTTTATAGCTTCCAGTTTGTAGAACTCAAGAGTGTAATCTTCAACACTTTTGCACCTTGTGAGAGATATTGAAGTTGTTGGAAAAGTGTTTGGCGGTAGTTAAGAGGAAGAAACTCACAGTTCATTTCACGCTTCAAATCGAGCCAATTTTTGAGAGGGGGGAGGCCGTCGAGATAACGACGATATTTAAATGACTGCCACCATGCTGCTGCCCTATCTCGCAACCGTATTGTCACCAACGGCACTTGCTTGTCCGGAGGGATTTCTTTGAGCTCGAAGACCTCTTCAACTTTGTTTGTCCAGTCAAGATACTCTTCGGGATTTAAACTGCCAGAATAATTTGGAATTTCTATTCGTATACCGCCGTCCCATCGGTCACGGTTTGGAGGTTGAGGGTTTTGGTTGAATGGTGGGTTATTATTGTTTTGTGGATTTCGTATATTATTTTGATTGTTGGTGGGGGCAAGGCGTTCAACTAGAGTGGTGAGTACTTGCATGGTTTCGGTATGGTTTTGTTGCATACGTTTAAGAACAGCGAGAAGGTTAGGATCGACCATGAAGATAATTGATGGAGATTTCACAAGCGAGAAGTCGTGATGTCGAACCTAGCTCTGATACCACTTGACGCAAGATCGTATCAGGACCGACTTGCATCACATCATTGGTCAAACCTATCTATGGAGCATACGCGCTGATGACATTCAATATTAAATCTCTAATAAACAATTTGTTCATGATTATCCTATCTCTTATTAATTAAGATGTCTACACCATTTATGTTTTATTTTTTATGTGTATCACAGTTTGGAATCCGTATTCTCCACCTTCTTGGCCTTCTGACCCCGTCCATTTAGTCTCCTGAATGTATAAAATATTTACATGCCTCTTAATCGATGTATAAATTAACTCTCTTAGCTTACCTGTCAAGGACCATACATTTCAACTACCTAAATGAATCATACTTTCCTAACTAACTTTCTTGTCATTCGCACTCGTCGAGTCAAGTGAGAAAATTTTTGTTCATTTGACACTACATCTGGGCGCCAATGCAGCGTGTCGCTAAGATAAAGACAATCCAGTCCTCGCTCACTTATCACCACATCCGAGTTTCGATATCGCGTGCCACTAAGACGGTGACAGGCTCGCCTTTATTCTCTTATCATCATATTCAGATTTCAATATGACGCGTCATTAAAAGGGTGACACCCCAATGAAATTTAACTAGATTTTATTTTTATAAAAATCAGTTATTTTAGTACAAGATTCGCCACACCCACCACAATCCTCCTCTTTTATGCTAACTTGAGACAAATTATGTAGAAACTAGTCAAATCACATGGAGTAAAACTTTAAATACAACAAATAAAAGAAATGTATACCCCAAAAAATAATTTTGAATCTTAGTGGAAGCCATCAGAAGCCCTTTGTGTTGACATAAGGAATCTTAGTGGAAGCCAAGGATGTATCTGTCCCTCAAAATTACGGTTTCCAGAGAGTACTGCCACAGCAACAATATCTGTTGAGAGAAAGGAGAACCACCAATTCATTGTTAGATAATGTAACATGAATTTACTCCTTAAAGTAGATACCAGGAGCAGAAAAATGACATTTGTCCATTATTCTCCAGACAACAGGTTTCAATTCGGGTAACTGAAAAACAAAACAAGATGAAAGCAGAAGATAATAAGAAAAACTCAAGGCCAAGTTTACAGGCTTTCTTTGCAAGCAAGGCCAGCAGCAATCATATATAACGGTAGTATTTGAGGTGCTGGTGCAACTATCAAAGTCAACAGTATCCGAGATGTAATGGACCACCAATCTACCACCACCCCAAAAGTCAGGAAGTTAGGATGAATGCCTCTGTGCGAGTTAGCTTGAGGCGATTAAAGAGGGACCGTATATGACAGTACAGTAGCGCCGGTGGGGATGCTTGGTATTGGGAATGGCTGCGAGGAGGATGTTGAATGGTTTAATCGTTTAGATTTTTAATGAACATTTTAGAAAGTGAAAGTCATATACATTGGTCATTGTAGAAATTAATTAAGTGCTGTATTTATGTGTTTAGGCTTACAAAGAGTCATGTAATGACATGCACATATATATATATATATATATATATATATATATACTGTGAGCTTAAGCTCACGAAGGCTTTTCGTCAACTGAACTCAAAAATGATATTAAATTATCTCAAAATTTTAATTTATCATCCTCATTAAATTATTTATATGAAAATCTTATGGTATGCAAAAATTTGGAGTGTTTTAAGATTTTTAAGTCACCGTTTTAATTTTTAAAAATGATGTTCAAATATTAAATATTTTATTATTATTTGTAGAGCTTATTTTAAAAAATTAAAAATCATAACTTAAAAAATTCAAAATATTTTATTTTTTTGCATCCCAAAGGATTTTCATATAAATAATTTAATGAGGATGATAAATTTAAATTTTAAAATGATTTAATATATTTTTTGAGTTAAACTCATGAAAGACCTCCGTGAGCTTATGCTCATGATATATTTTCTCTTTCTATATATAAAGAATTGTCTCGTATATATTATTTATAAAATAAAGAGATAATATAAGGAGTACTTTGAAAAAAATTATACTCCAACATGGTTCAGTGGGAGGTGAAAAATTAATTAGAGAGTTATTTTTTCTTAGTGAACTCCTGAAATTGGGTTGTCATTCGTTTTCCACCTTAATGGCCGAATGAGAACGCAGCCCAATTTTATTCCGGCCCAGTTGAGTTCTTTTCTAGTGTTGTGCTTATGGCCTTCTGGGAAAGCTTTCAATTTTAACTTTCTAAATGTTATTTTTCTTTGCATTTAACTCTATAAATGTTTAAATTTCATTATTGGTCCTTTATTTTTGTTTACGGTTCTTACCAAATGTTATTTTTATTTGATCAGAAAAAAACATAAATTGCAGACTATCGTATGCTTTATGTCATTTGATGAACAATAAAATCACATCAAGTTTCAATCATTTATTTATGCATTGGTTATAAATTATCTTTTTAATTCATACTATTAGATTGACATTTTAATTGATAGATCGTCAATATATCCTGACCCTTACAAATTATCCACAATCACGTTGGCCGTCTAAAAGTTTTACTTTTTGCATGTATTTTGATTCATCATTCTCAACAAATTAGTTCGAAAGTATCTTGAATGAGACTATTCAAAATCAACCTTATTTGTGAAATTTGCATATTTATACACATAATACATAATATAATACAAACAAAATATTGGATATTAGCACGTAAAATCGATGCGATAACAAAGAAATAGCAATTAAAAAGCAGAAAAGGATACGTATATCCCTAATTTCTAGCATGAAGCATCCTATCTAAAATTGTACATTTATGTAAAATCATAGATATGTTGTAATTAAAAAAAAACTAATTATCAAAGTCAATAGCCAGGGAATTTTGATATAAAGATGAAAATTAGTTAATTAATTTTGAAATATTAAGGTTTCTTCATTCAGATCTCAGACTCGCAATATGCCAATATCTCACATGAGAAAATTAGTTTGAATGCTTTGTACAATCAATCTTTCAATAGGATGATCAAGTTGAAACTGGGGAAAGAGAGAGGAAAAGAATCAGTCGATCACTTCATATCACATAAAATCTCGCTTTATTAAATTCCATAATACTTGTACGCACACATATCAAACCAGCCGCGGTATTTCACAACGGCCGGCCGAGGTATCTCTTATGTCGGCTTAGGACGGTGCGGCTCGGAGATGCCAATCAAAATATGTCATATTCAGATATATATCTGTAGGATTCTTTATTTCTCATTACTGTGTAACTTCAATGTGGGTGCTATTGATGAACAATTATAATCTCTATTCCCGGGATCCACGCAACAGCGAGTGGAGCGTACGAACATTTCCGGTTTCTGTGTATCAGAGAATCTTATTCTCTGTTGCTGTACGAAACACGAAATGCTATACTTCTCGAGTTTTGTGGAGACAGCTGGTCCTGGTGTTATCCACTGCTCGGCTGCCACGAATACAGATCACACGGCCCAGTCGCCCAGTCGGCTTAATCATTTAGTCTTTAATGGATCCCAGATTTCAGGGAGTAAAATAATATGTTCCGGGTGCATTTAAGATTGGTGACCTCATCGACTCTCTGTTCAAATTATGTTGTGTTAGCAAATTGTTCTTTCTTCTGTGTCGAAAAGGAAAAGTTCATCTCTCTCTCTCTCTATAAAAGCTCGAGACTTTAGGGTTTGCTCAAATCGACAGGTAGAGTGGCAAGAGCAGTAGCCAGCCTTTAGAAAAATTGTAAGTTTTGGAAAAGATTTCCTTCCGGTTATGAATTATTGATTAGTTTGGGTTGTGTATATTTTTGCTATTATTAAAACCAGTACTTGATATTGGTTCAATTGTAGTCTCATTTTGAAGTGTAGAATTCAAATATGGCTTTCCAGGAAAAATCCTTCGCATTTTGACAGAAGTTCTTATATATTTATTTTTCATGATGTTGACACTTGGAACTGGTAATTAGGAAAAAGAAGATAAAACTAAAAATAAAGCACGAAATAATTATTCTACAAGCTAGTGTCTGACCAGCTCATGCTAGTACTGAATTCCATCTGTTCATGGATTTACTTGAACATGATTTATTAGTCTGTTAGTTATTTACTTCTATTTGGAGACCCCGAGCATCAATTAGAATGCTTCTGTGATTTAAGTTAAAGTGAACCCTTTGATTTATCTTATCCAAATTGCTGATTTCTGATTCTCTGAATAATTTGAAGAGACTTTATGGCTAGCAAGAGAATTCAAAAGGAGCTCCAGGACCTACAAAGGGACCCACCAACCTCGTGCAGTGCGGGACCAGTTGGGGAGGATCTGTTCCACTGGCAAGCCACCATCATGGGTCCGCATGACAGTCCTTACTCAGGTGGTGTCTTCTTTGTTATGATTCATTTCCCTCCTGATTATCCTTTCAAGCCTCCCAAAGTCAGCTTTCAGACTAAGGTGAGCTGACAGCTTCGGCCACTTTTTTTAAATAATTTAGCTTCTTCCTAATTATTATTGGTTATTGACCTTGACCTTTAATTTGTGTAGCACCAAATAAATGTCAACTTTCATAGTAGTGTGAGTAATATTTTTTTCCTTCTTGGTTGGTTCTACAATTCTGCAACAGCCGGAGGTATATTTTTATGATGACAAAATTTTCCATTTATATTTCATAAATTCAAAGAAATAGCAATGTCCAGAAATAGAGAATATAAATGATCATTACTCACAAGAAAACTAATAATGTTCAAGCCTGTGAATTGGAATTCTAATTTGGGACCAGTAATGAATTATCAAGGTAAGGATACATTTGTCTAAGATAAAACTGAAGGGGCTTAAGGGTATTACCTCTTTATGATTCACTTGTAAGAAATATGAGTTGAAGAGATACATTAAAATCAATGTTTTCTAAGAATAAAGTTTTCTCAGTTCTAAGTTATTTTTAATGTAACAAGCTGGCATGATGAACAAGGCTCATGAATTATCTAGATATGAAAATAACTAGTGGAAAATAGTTTGAATGGGAAATTATTGATTGTGCATGAGAAGCAAGAAGCCCAATTTTAGGTTTATCTTAGCTAAGAAAGAAACATTTCATTCATCTGGTGAGAATAATTCTTGAAAATAACGGTTTTACCATGGCGACTGTGATTAGCATTACCTTATTAGTAAACTCCCTTGCATCTTTCCAGGTGTACCACCCAAATATCAATTCAAATGGTAGCATCTGCCTTGACATATTAAAGGACCAGTGGAGCCCAGCTCTTACAATATCTAAAGTACTGCTCTCAATTTGCTCTCTCCTCACCGACCCCAACCCAGATGACCCACTTGTGCCCGAGATAGCGCATACTTACAAGAACCAACGGTCCCGCTATGAAGAGACGGCCAGGGCTTGGACCCAGAAATATGCTGTTTGAGAGTAGATGAGATTCCCTTGGTTCTAAAAAAGAACAGTTGGGTGTTAAAATGACAAACTTTTAACCCACTGGTGTTGTACTGTTTCAAATAGATGCTTGATATGGGGTTCTGGTTAAGTTTGTTGAGATAATCATATATATATATATAAACTAGTTTGTTGTATGTGCGACTTATATTTGGGAACCTAACTTAGTCCCAAGGAAATGTGTTTTTGGTCATAATTTTTTTTAGCAAGGATGTATAGAACTGGTTGTAGTGACACACTGACACTGACAGCCAAGCAACCTGGCTACAATTCAGGCACCCTACATCAGTTGTCTATATAAATTTGAAGTTATGAATTAATTATCCAGCTACTTGCGAAATACGACGAGACATTTTGTTAAAGAAATCAAAATGGAAGCGTTGGTTAATTTTGAAAGTTCAGGCATTATAACTGAAAAAGCAAACTAAAGAAGACGGACAGGCATAATCATTAGCAAAATCATTGATACAATTGTTCGGTATTTAGCAAAAATTTCCCAATTTCATTTTTGTCGTTGCAAGACTTCTACTGGGATACAAATAAATATGCAAAGACTTGCTGGATTGAACTTTCACAAACTTATCCTGATCTTGATCTTAGCTTGCATTATGTTTAAGATAATCTTAGCATTTAGTTTTCAAATAGATTATATTGCTACCTGAAATTGTGCGCTTTCAAAGTCCTAAACTACAAAACTTCAAATAAATACTATCAAGTTCTCCTCTCTCCTTTTCTTTTTCTATTTGATTTAATGGTTGATGTGCTCAATAAAATGTTAAATAATGTCAAACAATTAGGATACTTGAAACGGTTAGGACAAATAAAATATTTTGAAGAGATACTTAATTTTCATTTGCTGACGATATCATTCTCTTTTTAGAAGCTAAAACTGACTATATAAAGGTTTTAAAATAGATTTTAGTTGTGTTTTAAAGATTTATCTGACTTAAAAATTAAGTTTAATAAATGAGAAATGATTTCTTTGGAGACTTCCTTAGCTCAAATTTTAGGTTGTAAAATTTCTTATTTGTCCATTACATATCTAGGAGTTTCTCTGCATTATCAAAATCTTACAAAAGAACATTTAAATTTCTTACTTTAGAAACTTGAAAAAAAAATTGCAAGGCCAAGGTAGACTGTTTCTCATAGGTTGTAATAGGTTGTTGGATGATTTTACTAAATTCTATAAATTTTGTCATTCTTATATATCGGATGTTTGTTTATTTCAGTTCATATTAGACATGCAACTGATAAGCTTAGAAAAAGGTTCTTATGGTAGATTATGCTGTTAAGAACAAATATATTTTGATTTTTTGGAATATAGTATGTAAAAGTAAAAAATAAGGTGGATTTAAATTTAGTAGATATTGAATTAATGAATATTTCTCTTCTGACTAATGATTAGCTAGATTTTATAATTCTTCTATTGCTAGTAAATGGAAGGATGGTTGACTTTTTGTCTATATGTCCCGAAACGGATTATCTCGAATTCTTTGAACTCGAAATACTATCCCGAGGTCTGATACAGGTGTTCACTCTGACAAACAAGAATAGACAAAGAACTAAATTAAATGAGAATAAAAATAAGTTTCTAGATCGGTGAGAAGGAAGAGAGTGCTCTGAAAACTATTTTCTTTATAACTTAATTGTTTTTACAAAGTGTTTTCTCTCTCTTATCGTTCTTATTTTTACACTACACTACTCCTCTATTTATTGTATACTACTCCTCTATTTATTGTATACGGTATCATTAATGTACCCGTAATCCTATACAATCAATCTAATCCTAGCTATTCTAGCTATACAGTGGTATTAATTGCCTAGCCACACTTCTGTCAATTTGCACTGCTGCTTCCGTCAATTATCTCTGGTACATGCGGCAGATGTCAAAAGTGTCATGTTCTTCATCGGGATAAGGGCTTCATCCCGAACTCCCTAATGTTCTCGACCTGTTAGCATGTCGGAGCCCAGATTGATGAAACAACTTGAGCATCCAGCCAAGATATATGGGATATAGTCGGACTATATCATCAAAGAACAGACAGACAAAGACTGATTTAAAATGAAGAAAACCTCTCGTAGTAGAGGGTGGGGGGAGAAGAAGAAAAAGGGCTAATCAAGCCAGAACTCGTGAGAACGAGACAGAGGCTGACATGGTCAAAAACCCGATGTAGACTGCTACAACTGCATGAAGCACAAATACTATGTTCGAGATTGTTGGGCCGAGAAGAAGGTAGAAGGAAAAGCCAACTATGCCGAGATGATGGAGCCTCGAGCTCGAGAAGCTCAAAGGAGGACTCTAGTTCGGGAAGCTCATGTGAAGCTGAGGCTGAACCGAGAAACCTAAGAATACAGAATCTTCGAGATCTTTATAAGACAACAGGTGCACCTGGTATGTCTGCTAGCCAATGCTGAGACGATCTCATTCGAGGAAGCAGTTCGAGATCCAAAATGAAAATCTGCGATAGACGAAGAGATGAAGGCAATCGAGAATAATGAAACTTGGGAGATGATAAATCTGTCCAAAGGGTACAAATCAATTGGAGTCAAGTGAGTGTACAAGAATAAAATGACCCCACAAGGCATAATTTGAGAGGTACAATGTGAGACTCGTAGTCAAGGGATATCGGTAGAAGGCAAGATCGACTATGACGATGTTTTTGCTCCAGTAGCACAAATAGAGACAATTCGACTGCTGATCTCGCAGGCTGCACTGAATGAATGACCGGTACATCAAATTGATGTGAAGTCGGTATTTCTGAATGGTGTGCTCGAAGATGAGGTGTATGTCGAACAACCCCTCGAGTACATGAAGCTCGGGAAGGAGCACATCGTGCTCAGATTGAACAAGGTGATGCACGGGTTAAAGCAAGCCCCGAGAGCGTGAAACACTAAGATTGACAACTATTTCAAGGAAAATGGTTTCAAAGAGTGTCCTTTCGAAATGACCATTTATGTGAAGGCACGCAAAAATGAACTCCTGATTCTCGCACTGTATGTGGATGATCTGATCTTCATGGGCAACAACCAAAGGCTTATTGTCGAGTTCAAGCGAAAGATGAAACTTGAGTTCGAGATGATAGACCTCGGGATGATGAGATACTTTCTTGATCTCGAGATCAAGTAGGAGAAGTCAGAAATATTTATATCTCAAGGAGCATATACCTAAAAGTTCTCCAAAAGTGCGGGATGAGCGATTGCAACCGGGTAGCGTCACCGATGAAACTTGATGTCAAGCTCTCAAAACTCGAAGGAGGGGAAGTTGTGGACTCGAATACCTATCAGAGTATAATTGGTAGTCTAAGGTACCTAACTTGCACGAGGCCCGTCATAGCATTTGCCGCAGGGGTCGCAAGTTGATTCATGGAAGACCCGAGATATTCTCACTTCAAAGCAGTGAGGAAGATTCTCAGATATATTAAGGGGATAGAGGATCTCGGCTTGTTCTACCAAAAGACTAATATTTTTGAACTTACAGGTTATGTGGACAGTGACTGGTGCGATGACATTGATAATCGCAGGAGCAGCTTGGGATATGCATTCTACATGAGAGACACAACATTTACATGGTTGTCGAAGAAACAACCCATTGTCACACTATCCACCTGTGAGGCCGAGTATGTTGCAGCATCACTCGGTGTGAGCCATGCAATCCGACACAGAAGACTGCTACAAAAGCTAAAGTGTCAATAATTTAAATCGATCGAGATTCGAGTTGATAACAAATCGGCTATCGAATTAGCCAAGAACCTGATACATCACGAAAGAAGCAAGTACATAGATATGAGGTTCCACTCAATCCGGGAACATATCAAGGATGGGGAGGTTCGAGTTGTTCATGTGCAAAGCAATGATCAAGCTGCAAATATTTTTACAAAGGCTTTGTTTGCCGAAACCATTATTCGAAAACTACAAGCAGATGTTCGGAATGATGAAGGAGCGAGACTTGAGTTTAAGAGAGGATGTTGAGAGTAGTAAACTCCAAGTCTCGATCCCGAAGGACCAAGAACTCTGAAACCCGACCACCTCAAGATACCCCATGCCGAACACAAAGAAGCAGCAGTGCAAATTTCAAGATGGAATCCACAACAACAAAAGGAAAGTAAGTTTCCAAGTAAAGTAAGTTTCCAAGTAAAGCCAAGATCTTCATCATTCCTGAGGATTCTAATTTTGAGATATGATCAACTTCCTAATGACATATGAAAGGATACCCCATGGTCAAAATAAGAATGGCATATCACCTCAATATGGCGAAGTTTGCATGTAAATGACTTCCCTGTGCTTGTGGCTACAGCAACATCCTGGCCCAGTTTTATCTCAGTTATTTTCTTTGGTAGGTGAATTGTGAACTGCTCATGACCAGTTAAACCAAAAGACTCAGCATCTTCACCAAACTTGAAGCAAAGAGGAATCACTCTCATTCCTACTAGGTTGCTCCTGTGTATCCTCTCAAAGGTCTTTGCAATTACAACCTTCACTCCCTGAAAAAATATGAAGGGAAGAGAAAATAATCAAAGTCATAGTTGCATTACAAGAAAGAAATTTGATTTTAGAAACTTGCTTTATGTAAATAGTTTGTGGTCACATGGGTTGGGGGTGTTTAGGACAGACAAGAAATTACCAGCTCCAGTATTATTAACAGATTATGAATAAAATTAGCATACCAGTAGCCTTGTGTCTTTGGCATCCCAATCCCTACAGCTCTCGGTCCTGTATTCTTCCCCAGCCAAAACTATGGTGTCATACTATCATGTATTAGCCATGTACCTCTAACATAATGAAAAATTGACAAATCAGCTGTTATGGTAGCTTCAGAACTAAGCAACGAAATAAAAATATCTTTTATATGTCAAGCTTTCCCTAGTCTCCATAACTTGTGGAAAAATCATGTTGTCATTAATTATTAACTAATTAAATACTTGTTTAAAGTATCAGATAAAGAAGACAATGCATTGTACAAATCCATGGAAATCACTTCAAAATAATATTATGGAACTAACCATAGCAGCCTCAAAAACATATAACTTCTCCTCACTTGGGAAGTGAATTGTCTTAGGCCCAACCTCGCCTTTCAGAAGCTTGTTTAAAATCCGAATATTGGCAAAGGTGCCCCTCATCATAACCTCATGGTTGCCTCTTCTACTCCCATATGAATTAAAATCCCTTGGGTTGACCCCATATTCTGTCAAGTACTTAGCAGCAGGGCTATCTCTATATATGTTCCCAGAAGGAGAAATATGATCAGTTGTGATGCTGTCACCGAAGTTTAGTAAACAATAGGCATTTTCTATGCTATGGGGCCCTGGTGGTGTCATTGTCATGTTTCCAAAGTATGGAGGATTGCGAATGTAAGTGGAGTTCAGGTCCCAGGAATAGGAGCTTGAGGAAGGGATTGGAAGGTTGTTCCACATTAGGTTACCTTTTGCTATTGCATCATATGTGCTTTTGAACATGTCAACCAGGACATTTGATTGCACCACCTGATGTTAACATTTTAATTAGCATTGTCATGTTTAACACTACTTGCAAAGAAACATCTTAAAGTGATGCCATGATATCAACTTCTGATAATAAGATGCAAGTTTTAGTATCTTTACAAGACATTATAGTAACATGAGTTTTCTTTGATGTTAATTTTATTATATTCTTTTTATAAATGTAAACCAACCCTTCGTTTTAAAACTCAGACCAACAACAGACATATTTTATTGTCTTATGATCATAAGAGATCTTATTTTACCTCGGAAATTTCATCACTCGAGGGCCATATATCCTTGTAGTATATATTTTCCCCATTTGTTCCTTTATCTATTGGCTCCACCTGAAAATCAATGTCAACCTGCAAATGTTTATAAAATCTTATTGACAACAATCTTATATTAGAAACATAATGCAAAGGATATAATCCTTAAATGCTGAACTCCTGCGAATAACATCAACTTAAAATAGGACAAGAAAAAGGAAGTATACATCCAAAATAGTTTTGAATCTGAGCGAAAGACATCAAAGCGATACTAAGAACTCTAATTTTTGAAAGATGATAGTAACTTACAGTGCCAGCAATAGCAAATGCGACAACCAACACAAGAGAGGCTAGATAATTAGCTCATGTCAAGGGATGAATCCGTCCCTCAAAATTATGATTTCCAGAGAGTATTGCCACTGTTAAGAAGCGAATAACCAGATAACAATCACGTAACACGAAAGAAGAAAAATTTAAAACAAGAACGCACAAATTTTTACGTGGAAACCCTTAAGGAGAAGAAAACTCATGGCCGCTGCCAAAACAGTTTTCACTAATACTCAAAGTTCGGTTACATCCATAATTATATTGGAAATTATATATATATATATAAACAAACTCATAAACCCTAAACCTTAATCTAGGCCATCAGTGAAAGAATTTCAATATAATTTGACTTCTTCGTAACCTCAGACACCGCTCGCAGGGGCTGCCACCCCCTGTCACCCCCCGCATACTCCTAGAATCAGGCCCACATACATAACATATCTCCCACTTAGGACTGATTTCCCAAACCATCACTTGAGTAGTAGATTTATCTCCTTTTGTAGTATCTTTTGGCAATGGCGTCCTGCCATCCTCAAATAGAAATTAGACCGAGAGAAGCCGAATAAAATTTCAGCTTCTCTCTAGGGATTGACTTGGTGAGCATGTCTGCAGGATTTTTGTTGGTGTGAATCTTTTCCAACTTGAAGGATCCTTCTTCAAGCATAGTCCGTATGAAATGATACCTTATGTCGAGTGAAATGCAGAATTCTTTACCAAATGAATTGCACTCCGACTGTCGCTTTGTAACCGACAATCTACTTGCTTATGCTCCAATTCATTCAGCAAGCCTCACAACCAAGTCATCTCCTTACATGCTTCAATGGCTGCGACGTACTCAGTCTCAGTAGTAGATAATGCAACATTTTTTTGTAACCTTGACACAGTCTCAGTAGTAGATAATGCAATATTTTTTTGTAACCTTGACACCCAGGAAATTGCTGCACCGCCAAGAGTAAACACATAACCTGTAGTACTCTTCCTACTATCAATATCTCCAGCCATGTCAAAATCAACAAAACCGCACAACTGTATATATGCACCTGTATACCACAATGCCATATCTTTTGTTCTTACAAGATATCTAGAATCTATTTTACTGCATTCGAGTGTTCAGAACTAGGATTAGACATGTACCTGCTCACAACTCCCACTGCTGCATGAGAAATGTCAGGTTTTGTACAGACCATGGCATACATGAGACTACTCACTGCTAATGCATACGGAACATTTTTCATTCTCTTATGTTCTTCTTTTGTCTTAGGACAATGTAGTTTTGAAAGGTTTTTGAAATGTCCAGCCAAAGGTGTACTGACCTGTTTTGCATTTTCCATGTTAAATCCCCTCAACACTTTTGCTATGTACTCCTTTTGGCACAGTTTTAGCAACTTGTTTTTCATGTCCCTTTCAATCTTCAATCCCAAGATTTGCTTTACTGCCCCTAGATCTTTCATTGAAAATTCCATTGACATTTGCTCTTTCAAAATTTTGATCTTCTCCATGTCAAAACCTGCAACTAGCATATCATCGACATACAAGAGCAAAATAACGTAAGAATTGTCAAATTGCTTGAAATAACAACAATGATCTGCATGACAACGAATATATCCATTTTTTGACATAAACTTGTCAAATTTCATATACCATTGTCTCGGAGCCTGCTTCAAATCGTAAAAACTTTTCTGTAACTTACACACGAAGTTCTTTTTGCCAGCCTCTGCATATCCCTGCGGTTGCTTCATGTATATGTCTTCCTTCAAATCACCATGAAGAAAAGCAGTTTTGACATCAAACTGTTCTAAATGCAGATCCATAAGGCCAGATTTATGGCGTTGTCATTAAGAACCTTGTAGAGAGTACCATCTCTTTGCCCATGCGCTACTATCATAGCACCTTTTATGAGCTTCCAAGATATTTTAGTGAATTTGTTTCAAATCCCGCGTCATCAGCAAGTTGGCTTACAGAAATTAGATTTCTAGTATGTTTTGGCACGTCTCACACGCTGCAACCTCAACTGTCTCCCATCTGGCATGCTTATCTGCACATCTCCTCTATCAATTATGTCACATGATTCATCATCACCCACATACACCTTACTAAAATTTCCGTTCTCATAATTAAGGAAATACTCCCTATTGGAAGTGGCATGAAACGATGCACCAGAATCTAATATCCACAAAGAGTCATCTTTGCTGTCACAACACATAATCAGCGCTTCATTTTCTGAACCTGATTCATTAGAGACATTCACCAATGTGCTGCTTTTGTCATTCTCTTCCATCTTTTTCTTTGATGCTCTGCAATCACGCTTGAGATGACATTTCTTCTTGCAATTCCAGCAAGTCAACTGAGTACTCCTTGACTGACTTTTTCGAGATTGTGATCGTCCATATCCTCTATCGTTACCCCTCTTTGAGGATCTGCCCCGTTCCTCAGTATTCAGGGCAGTACCAGAAATATCACCAAGCGAGTTGTTCTTTCTCCGTGTATCTTCATCAAGAAGAACTCCTACTACATCCTCAAACTTAAGAACATTAGACCCTGAAGAGTTACTCACCGCCATAACCAGACTATCCCAACTATCCGGTAAACTTGACAAGATAACAAGAGCTAGTACTTCATTATCAAAGGTAATACCCACAGATTCCAACTGACTCGTGATGGTATTGAAATCACTCAAGTGCTCTTGCATGGATTTATTTTCACATTTCTTCATATTAAACAACTGTTTCATCAAGAATACCTTGTTTGACGCAGATGGTTTCTCATACATCCGTGTTAGGGCTTTCATCACATCTTGTGTGGTCTTTTCCTTAGAGATGTTAAAGGCTACCGACTGTGACAATGAAAACCTGATCGCACCCAAAGCCTTTCGATCAAGTATGTCCCAATTCTTGTCACTCATATCATTTGGTTTGCTAGTCTTGTCATCAAAAGGCAAATAAAGATCCTTCTGATATAGGTAGTCTTCAACTTACATCTTCCAGAACCCGAAATTCGAGCCATCAAACTTCTCAATTCGTAACTTCCCTTCTTCTGCCATTACTCCCACTCAAGAAACAACCTCGCTCTGATACCAGTTGTTGAGAAGCGAATAACCAGGGGGCTGTCGCCCCCCTGCCACCCCCGCATACTCCTAGAATCAGGCCCATATACATAACAGCCACAACAACCATATCTGTTGAGGAAAGGGAAAACCACCAATTCATTTTTAAATAATGTACAATATGAATATACTCCTTAAAAGTAAGTAGCAGAAAGAGCAAAAATATAAGTGGTACAATAGGCTTCTTTTCAGGTAACTAAAAAAAAACAAATAAATCATATGATTCTTAAGGTAAATAATTACAATATGAGTATATATAATCCTTAAGATAAATCCCAGTACAAGTAAAAAAGTGTTCTGATTTTTTCCACACATTCTAGAGGCAACACACTTCTTTTCAGGCAACTAAAAACCAAAGATGATCGCAATTGTGTATATATCCAGTATGATAACCTTAAGTATTTTATCAGTATTCAGAATGACAATCCTTTGGCAACAACAACAACAACAAAGCCTTTAATCCCAAATAATTTGGGGGCATGCAATCCTTTGGCAGTACAGAACAAATCAAAGGCTAAGTTACCATTCTCAGAAATTGCTCAGCAACTGCCAGATCGAGGTCACCAGAATTCCCAATGCAAGTAGTGCAGCCATAGCCAATAGTGTTGAAGACCAGCTGATCCAAGTACTTTTGCAAACCACTGGAGAAAACAATACAAAAGGAGGATAGAGGCAGATATCAGATCGAATAAAAACTCATGCACAGGTAAATGGTAAGAATCTGTAAAATTAGCTGTTAGCAGTTATGTGTAAAATATCTATAATGAGTCGAACATATGTAAATGTGTGTCATACAAAGGTCTACTAGACAGCTTCATGTTTTGTGATGTATGGGTGTAAAAAGATCTCTCTTTAGAATTTTAATCTCTGTTACCTTTTATGCAAATATTTGGTAACTACTCCAGATCCTGGTGCAAGACTCGTCTTAATCCATGGCATTACCTGGTGGCGAAAATCATTATAAAACAAGGTCACATAATTAATCAAGAAGCCATAGAAAGGGATGAAAATACAAGATAATAAGACAACCTCAAGACCAAGTTCACAGGCTTTCTTTGCAACAAGGCCAGCACCAATCATAACCGTAGGGTTTGAGGTGTTGGTGCAACTAGTAATAGCAGCTATAACAATGCTACCATGTCTAAGTTGTGCTGGTTCTCCATGAAAGTTGAAATTTACAACTTTATCCTGGTGCACTTTGGGTACTGCATAACCGTTAGATAGTTAGTCCAACATAACAATTGGTGATCCTGTGACTTGATAAGGAAAAAATATAAAATAAATATATCTCGAAACTAAAGTTACCTTCATATGGAAAGAAAGCAAACAACTAAAAAAATTTAATGCAACTCTCATCCTGCCTCAATGTGGCATGAGAAGAACATTCAATACTCCCAAACTAAATTTCAAATATGCTCTTTCTTTATCGGTGGTGGTGGGGTGGGGTGGGGGGTGGGGGTGGGGGGGTGTTGGAAGGGGTTTCTCCATTTAAGAGGAATTGAAGGTTGTGTGTCTGATTGTAGAAAAGCTGAAAATATCAGGCAGCCTAATATTACTGTCAGAGATTAGATCGTCATAGATGACCTCTGCAACAATAGATTGATTGTATATAAATCTTGTGCAAATCATTGCACGTATTTTCTAGGCTTTACCTTGAATCCTACTTTACTGTCCAGACAGAAGTGCCAATCAGATTTCACATCCTTCAATGGAACCTGGTCATGTGGTCTGAAACAAATTACATTGGTAAAGATTATCTGATGATTGCAAAAACAATTTAGAACTATATTAGAAGTCCATGTCACCTCTTTGGACCTAAAATGCATGGCTCCACATCCGCGAAATCCAATTCGAAGTAGGATCAGTATATTTTCTCTATTTCAGGCTGGAGATGCACACAAAATCACAAACATACAAAAATGCAAAATGTTATCAAAGCATAGTTTGATAGTTCTTTTTAAAGGCTATATTAGATGTCCAATTTACAGAATAATGCAAAGGCAAAAAAATGGGTTTGCAATGACTTACCTCATCATAATCGACAAACATCTCGTTTCCTCTTAGATATGCTTCGATCATTTCCACCTAGGTAATGTAGGAGAAAACAGAAGAACGATATTTAGATAAATTTAGTCCTGCAAGAGGAGAAAGCAAGTAACTAGAACATTTCTTTATCAATACATGTTCGCAGTCCCTGTCAACCATTTTTTTTTTAAAAAAAGTATTAACTAGAACACGTCTAACATTTTCATCGCTTCGTCCCGTCATTTTTAGATATTGTAAGGTAACATGATCAACTGGGAAAAAACCCATAGTAGCTCCATATTCAGGCGACATATTTGCAATTGCTGCTCTATCAGCAAGTGCCAGCTGGCCCATACCTCTACCTGTAAATGGGGAAAAGTTGGCAAATCAATAACCTGTGTGTTGAGTTGGGACCTCATATTGTACATACCGAAGGAAAATGCCAAAAATGGTGTTTTGTAAAGTCAACATACCATAGAATTCTACGAATTTGCCAACAACCCCATGTTTCCTTAGCATTTGAGTAATTGTCAGAACTAGGTCAGTAGCTGTAACCCCTTCACGGAGCTTCCCGCGTAACTTAAATCCAACAACACCAGGCAGTACCATGCTCATGGGCTGTTCATACCACCACGGAAATTGTTAAGTTATCTAGTAAGAAATGCAAGACAGATTTTCCTAATTGTATGTTGTTAATAATTGTATAATATGCCATCACTACATCTATGTGTCTGATGGTTCTAATGGCCTGGTGTAAAAAAATTGAACTGAATATGAGTTTCCTTAGGCAAAAAAAATTAAATCTGCAACATATGACCAAATTTAGGGAGTTCAAATGCACACCAGAAATCCATGGAGAAGTAAAAAGTAAAAATAAAAGATAAAACCCTTATACAAGCAGACACAATTCATGAGAAAAAAAAATCAAATTAACACCAAAACTATTTTGCAACAAGCGGTATAAGTTAGAAGATTTAAGCCTGGATGTTAAAAAAAGATAGCTATATAACAAGAATTACCTGACTAAGCAAACTTGCTTCAGCATCAATTCCTCCAACACCCCACCCCACAATACCGAATCCATTGATCATAGTAGTATGGGAATCAGTTCCAACAAGACTATCAGGATACCGGAGTCCATCTTGATTAAAAACAACTCTACCAAGATACTCCAAGTTTACCTGAAATTAGTAACAGTGATCTGTTAAATTTAACATGCTCATTCTAGCAGAAGTTAGGGGGAATCCCAGAAGTTTGGATTAAAAAAAGAATGTTAAAGTAAAATTTATTAAAAAAAAAGAATGAATGAATGGATATTGTACATCTATAGGCTGTAAACCTTGAAGTTGATTCGAATTAAAAAAGCTACAATAAAACTTTGAACTAAAATTGCAAAAAACTGACTTCAAAAGACAAGAAGAAACGTGTCAACTATAATTATTAAGCAGCGACGTAGTATCAAACTATTTGGTGTGGATCAATGTTTAGTAACTTTACAACTTGAAGTTTTAGGACACCATAACGATAAACTTAAGCTCATGGACTGAAATTTGGAAGGATGTCAAATAAAGAAAGCCTGCCTCTGAGAATGTAATCAAAAAATTAAAAGAAAAAAAACAAAGATAGATGGATGAAAATGCAATACCTGGTGCACTATCCCAGAACCTTGTGGGACAACAAAAAGGTTACTAAAAGCAGAAGATGCCCATTTAAGACAAGCAAAACACTCTCTGTTTTGCTCCAACTCCAGTTCCATGTTTGCTTGAACCGCTTTCACTGATCTGACCACATCAGCTTGCACCGAGTGGTCCAGAACAAGATCTGCGGGGATCTTAAAGACAAAAAGAACAGACTCACAAATATCAGAATGTACCATCTTACAGTGAAAGAAAATGAGTGCATTAACATTGGGGTGATTAAAAATATCCGATGTGCTTAGTAAAGACAAAATAGGAGTAACAAAATAAACAAATTAAAGAAAATTAACCATTGGATTCATCTTGTTAGGGTCGCCACCAAGCTTAGTCATAGCATCACGCATGCTAGCAAGGTCAACAAACACTGGCACGCCAGTGAAATCCTTTATCCCAAAAAAAAGGGAAAAAACAATTAATTGTTTTCACAAGAAAATTCAATCGCAATTACGACTTTTGGAGATCCATACCTGTAGAAGAACACAGGCCGGCTTGAATGGTATCTCATGTTGTTTAAGTGATGTGTTTTCCCAATCCATGATCCGCTCTACGTTTTCCTTGGTTATCTGAAAACCATCGCAATTGCGGATAGCTGATTCTAGAAGGACCAGAATTGAAAAAGGCAATTTATCTGCAAATGTAAGTGAAGGTATGACTCTACATAGCAGTTTAGTAGTATGCAATCTTGCAATTTTCTGTTCAACTCTGTAAAATGAGCACCAAACTAAAGTGGACTTAACAACAGAGATAAATGACACAAAACGAAATTTCAAATTACATGTACTATTCAAAGATGTCTTCTAGATGCTCTTAGTTCAGTAAAAAATTTAGTCTGCACCAAACAGATACTCAGTTATGTTTATGGTACAGTTACCAGAGCATGCAGTAACCTCTTCTTCCATTATAAATAATGAAAATTAGAAAGAAAATTCCACTAAAATGTAAGATTGTGTTGTGATAGTCTAACTAGAGTATATATATACCAAGTATGAAATCATTCACAAAATTACAAGAGATGATTATACAACCTAAACAACATAGCAAAGTAAGATAAAACTGTAACCTATTCTTGGGTCATTCAGAGAAGCTAGACTGTAATAATCCCCATATCTGCCACCTGCTGGTTTTGGGAGGCTTCTCAATGTGCTCTTGAAATAACCAACATCAGCTGCACAGTAAATTTGAAAGACAGATTTTATATCTAGTAGTATACGGAATTATCAAATTTACATTACTTGAGGGAACTATTTGTTTGCTTGGGCGGTAGATTTTTTTTGTTTTTGTTTTGTAAACATGGGAATTGGAAAAGCAAGTCTCCAATTAGCAATTTCACACAAAAAAAAAAAGAACAACAAGGTGTGGGAAGGAAATGCTGTTACCCATTGTTATGAGCTATGAAGCAGCCGGATAGTGAAATGAACCAGAGGAGAAGCCTTGAAGAAGGAGAGGACAGAGGGCAGGACATTGTAGCCTGTGTAAAGGACAATGCAAAGGCGAAGAGAAGGGGAGACGTGGTGAGCCCTCTGGGAGACACCTGGCTAGCCGCAAATTTTGAAGTGTTTCATGGTCGTCGTCTTGCTACAGCTGGTTTGGATGGGGGATCAGGTCGGGGACGGAGAGTACTTGAGCAGAGACTACTGCGATCGGGTAACTCGGGTTACTGGATTAGTATTTAATGATATTTTTGATGGAGTTTTAAATTATATAAAATTTAAATCGAGAGAATATATTTATAAATTTTTTTATTTTTAAATTTTTATATTTATTTAAGATTTTAATGTTAATAGTGTGAAAATAGCCTATTGTCAAGTGATTCTCATCATTGTTTTTAATATATTTATATTAATTTTTTAATACTATTAATTTTTGTGATTTTATGTGTTAAAAAAATATTATAAATACGTTAAAATGATATTCAATTTATTTAAATTTTTGTATTATATATAGTCTTATTTTATTAAATAAAATCATTACAATATAAAATGATATTTTGAATGATATCATTTATTATTTTATATTTTAATCATTGTGTTTTTAAATTTTTATGATACGAATAACATTAAAATATTAATATAAATATATTTAAATGATATTTGATTTTTTAAATTTTATATCATTCATAAATTTATTTCAACACATAAAATTATCAAAATGTACAAAATCACGTTACTTATTCGTGTGCGGCCCAATGCCCGAGTCCAGATAATATGTGCTCTTTGATATGCGGATTTCATATCTGGTCACCTATACAAAACCCACAAGGCCATAACACCGTGACTTTAAACATGTTTTGTCATGTGACCCAACTCGACCACAGAAAATCATTAAATGACACTCAGTAAATGAAGAAAAACTCACCACAAAGGCTAAGGCTTATCCACTAGGCCGCTCCCCAGTTGTGATGGTATGAAGCTTTCTCTTATTATATTATATACGTGCATGTCTATAAAAATATGTACTATTAATTAAAAATACATAATAATACATAATGATATTTTGTCTCATTTATAGACTCATTCATAATAAAATATAAATGCACAATTACGTTTTGAATGATGTCTCAAATTTATTTATATTTTAATTATTATGTTCTCGAACTTTTATGATACAAATAGTGTTAAAATATCAACAAAAGTGCATTCAAGTTTTTATAATTTTTAACCATATTTTAATAAATAAAATGATTAAAATACACAAAATTATTTTGAGTGATATCTCATACTGTTTTATATTATAACTATTTTGTTCTCGAACCTTTTGTGACACAAATAACGTTAAAAGATTAACACAAATACATAAAAATAATGTTCAGTTTATTTAAGTTTTGTATTAATTCAACAAATAAAATCACCAAAATAAATAAAGTTATTTTTCATTTACATTATAATCATTGTGTTCTCAAAAATTTATGACACAATAACATTGAAAGATTAACATAAATGTATTAAAATAATATTTAGTTTATTCAAATTTTGTATCATATGTAGCACCATTTGGGTACATAAAATCACTCAAAATATACAATGTTATATTGAATGACGTCCCGTATTCATTTACATTATAATCATTGTGTTATCAAAAACTTTATGATGTGAATAACTAGAGGT
>CAXKVV010001076.1:0-31969 GCA_964058805.1 Schoenoplectus triqueter | reverse complement strand
GTTGTTTTCCTTACAAATGTGCCATAACCGAGATCTTGAATAACTCAACTGAGGGCCCTCAATTGTTACTCTCCGAGGGAGAATGAAGCCAACTTTCTTTCTCATATACACCATCCGTACATGAGTTGCTTCAGCATCTATATAAAATTTTCAAGGTAAATTATCTCTTTGAAATTTTGTTAGTTTTATATTTTGTTATTTTATTCTATCTCATTTTTTTTATTTGTTTTTTTTTTTGCAAGATTTATCATGAGATGGAAGATGTGGAAAATCTCGACATTTTTCTTGTTCCAATCGTACAAGCAATGAAAGAGAAATTCCTTAAATATTAGGAAGAAGTACTGGCGGTGATCATTATCGCAAGTTGCTCCATCCGTCGTTCAAGAAGAAGTATATTATACTAATGCTTGAAAGATACAAGAATAATCTACATCTACCTTACACTGAATAGGAAGCTACCATGACTAGCTTATTGAAAGATATGTTCAATATTTACAACTCTCGACGAAATATCAATCAAGTTTCTTCATCCGGTCAAAACACTAGGTACACATAGAAAAATTAATTTGTTTATATTATTTATTATATAGTTTACTCACTTGTATTATGCATGTTTTTTTAATCCTAATAGAAGTAATAGTGCGTCTGTATTGCTAAGTGAGTTACGGGCGGATGAAGATTTTATAAATCAACAAATTAACAATAACGAATTACAAAATTATTGTTTGAGACGTATAGAAGACAATGAAATTGACATTCTCAATTAGTGGAAGAGAAATACAATTGTCTATCCAACATTAGCAATGATGTCTCGTGATATATTTATAATGTCTGTGTCAACGGTTTCTTCTGAATCGTGTTTTAGTCCGACGATTAGGATTTTGACTGATAAACATACCAAATTGGGTGCAAATCTTTTTGAGAAACTTGTGTGCTTGAAAGACTAGATAGATGTCGACGATCGCATGCAACATGATATCACACTTAAGGCAACAATCCGTGCAATCCCAACTCAAGAAAGTGACACTAATATGATTATAAGCCAATACGATGATTCTGACGGTGCATGTGATATCAATGTTGAAAACAACGACTTATGGTACTTGAATGACAATTACTAGATGTTCGGTATATTTTTCTAAACTCTTTTAATCTTATCATCCATTTTTTAACTTTTTTTTATTCATTAAGTTAATTTTTTTAAGAATATTACTAATAAAAAAAGTTAGAACTCCATCTATATTCTTTTTATATAGTCAGTCCCAAACCCGGAATTAAGGAGGGTAACTTATAATTTTTATAAATATTAATGTTCAAAATAATTATAAAAATATATTTTATAACTTTAAATTTTAATATTTTTATGATTTTTTAATATTATTCAATTTTTTAACAATTAAATATGTAAAACCGAATTATTTTAAATTCATTATTTAACAAATTATGATATAATCTTTTTCGGCTTTGATTATGATTTATATATATTTTTTTATTTTTTTAGAATTATTTGGAACTTTTTAAATGTTATTCTATTTTTAAACAATTAGAATTAATAAAACCGATTTAGTTAAAAATTTTATATAAAACATGATGATTATTTTTTTTGAATTTTCTTTTTTTTTGTATTTTTCTGCAATTTTGGATTTTTTTTTTAGTTTTTGGCGGTTTATTTTTTTGCGAAATTAAAAAAAAAAACCGATCCGCCCCACCGCCATGACCCACCTGAACCGGTCCTTGACCCATCTGTCCCGACCCGTGAGAGTTGTATCTGCGGGGTCCAACATGAATCGGATCAAAATTTTCTAATTTTAAACCGTTTAAACCCGTCCTACGACACTCATGACTCATGCTCATCTATGATCCGAAAGGTTTCATCCGTGCCGCTTTCAAATACCTTATTTGGACATTGAAGAAAACGAGTTACAGCTGCTGATACTGATACACTGGTCAAAACATCAAATGCGCTCCCAAAGAAATAATGTACCAGTTGTCTGCCACGTCAACATTATCAAGTGTACTAACTCGAGTTGCCCTTTCACGGACTACGGATGTGAAAACTAATATAATACTAGAGGTGTTTGGTATCTTCAAAAATAATAAAATATCGAACTTAAAAATATTCATTCAATGAACACATCGATCTAAATTGCATAAATTCTGTTAAAGCTGAACTTAAAAGTGAATAATTATAGATATTGTGCATGCTTTTGTAAAAAAAAATGGATTCGTTATAATTATCCCCCTCTCTATAAATATATATCATATTTCTAATGATTTGAACTTCAATGTGATTTACTATGTCTTTATAGCCACTCCATTGTCAACAAAGATGTGCATGTGCAACATAATATCGTTATTAAATATTGACTTGCTTAATCAATTATAACCCCCCCCCCCCACCCCCATATTAAATGTGCATATAGAGTCTCTCTAAGGCTGTCAATGGATATCCATAATCTGAAAATCCGATTCAAATTTATATAAATAGATCTATATATGAATTCTAAAATGTATTTGTTACTTCATTGAATCCACGTATAGATTCTAGAAATAATCTATCTAATGTAATGGATTTGCATTTGGGTCTTATGAGTTTCGAATCCAAATCCGCTATGAATTCGCATTTAGATCTTAGTTCAAAGTTATCACTATGCTTCACTTTAGTTGCATCTATGGGCGGATGCAGGATTTTAGTCAGGGGGGCAAATATCGGATTGTAATAGCTTATCGGGTTTAAATCCATTAATTAATCGGGTACTAAATAAAAAATAATAATTTAATACATATTCTTACCTAATAAAAAAATTATTAGAATAATAACATTTTATATATTAAAAATAACAATAAAGTAAATCTCAAAGTAATAGATAATCAAATTGATGAAGAAAATTTTCGTCTATAAAACTTTATATTTTGATATCTTTGCATAATAGATATCATAATTATTTCATTATACATGATATTAAATTTTTTTTTCTCAATAAAATTAATCAGACAATCCAGGGGGCAAAAAAAATTTCCGGGGGGGGGGGGGGGGACAAACTACCGAATGTATTACCGAAAAACAATGTTTTTCAAAATTCAGGGGGGCGCTGCCCCCCTTGAGCTAGTGTGCATCCGCCCCTGTTGCATCTTTGTTTAAAAATAGCTAATTGTATTTAATTTTTTAACGGGTTCGTCAAAAGGAAATTTCAGTGAAGTTGCTTCAACTTTGTATTTAGTCGTGAACTTCGATTCTAAAGTTGATGTTCACTATGTGTTGACTCATGAAGTTGAATAATAGTTATTGTATTAATTAGGTTGATTTTATTGTTCTATTTGGTATTTAGTATATATTTTGAAATAAATATTTATTTAATTTAGATTATGATTGCTGCATTTAAAATAATTTTAAGATATTGCAATAAATTTTCTATTATCATGCATGAAAGAGGCTATTTTTAATATTATTATACCGAAATATGATTCGAATTCAATTCAAAATCCGCTATGATAATAAATATGAATTCGCATTTGGATTTTTAAAATTTTATTGGATATAAATTCATATATGGATATTATAATTTTTTAATGAATTCATATTTGAATCCTTAGAGATCCATTGACAGCCCTAAGTCCCTATAACGAAGATCTAATAATTCACCGAACCTGCACATTAAATTGCATCTTGATTGTCCGGAAAATAATCACACACAAACCCTCCTTAAGGCATGAACTCAGGAAGTTCTATCTTTAGAAAAGAAGAAAAATTGAAACTAAATTAGAACTTCAAATCAAATTTATTCCCTTGAATATTCCAAAATTGATGGCAGGGGATGATTGCTTCCCATGCACAGAATTAGGTTAGAATGCTCCCAACGTACCAAGTTGCTCTTAGGCCCATTTTGGTACAAGCATCCGACTCTATAGTACTTTGACCTTTGTCCTTCAATAATATAAAATAATCGGAGTGGGTATTTTTGTGACGACTTCTTAATATAATAATATGTCCCGAAGGATTGGTCTGTTTTGGGCTTGATATATTGTGACCTTCAATATATTACATTCTAAATTTTGCACATAAAGGGTTAAGATTTCAATATCGAATTTGAAAAACAAATATATTGATACAGATAATTTTGCATAATTATTGTATCAAAATATTTTTGAGTCAAAATACCTCTTTCGATTCAATTTAATGATAATGTTGCTCCATATTTGTGAAACCAAGCTTTTAAAAAATGGAAAGTTAAACCGTTTTAACCGTTTCAACGGTTTTGACATAATCTGGCATTAAGTTTTTGAGAAAAACGGATTTAATGAGTTTTCTGTGATTTAACCATTTTATTCCACGTTAACCCCGTTAAAACCGTTAAATTCT
This sequence comes from Schoenoplectus triqueter, assembly GCA_964058805.1. Classification (NCBI taxonomy): domain Eukaryota; kingdom Viridiplantae; phylum Streptophyta; class Magnoliopsida; order Poales; family Cyperaceae; genus Schoenoplectus; species Schoenoplectus triqueter. The sequence goes on along the minus strand of CAXKVV010001076.1, from coordinate 27,609 downwards.
TTTTGGAATAAACACATTTAACGACTGGATTTTTTTTGTTTCAAATCTTAATAGTTAGTGACTATAAATTTTATTTATTTTTATTTTTTGAATGTAAATTAATGTTCTAATAAAAGTATGAAGCAAAATCATTATATAATAGTTTAGTATAATTTAAGATTTTTAACTTTTAAGTAATTAATTAATATTATAATTATTATTTTTACTTAATTTAGTTAATTGTTAAGTACTAATGATATGAGAATGTATTTTTTAGTTTACAAAAATATGAATTAGTAAGTAAAAAAATGATTGACCATTTTTTAATTTAACAGCCTTATAAAACTGGTCACCTTATCGATCGTTCAACTTTTTTTAAAAGCTTGGTCAAGCCTTTAAAAAATGCCTAAACGAACCAATAAATTGCCTAAAGTGCTAAGTATTGAATTTATCGAGGTCATTTAGCTGACATTGGTCAACGAAATTTTTATTCAAAAAACAAGTTATATTATTTGATAAAAGGATGTATTTAATTAAGATTATTACATAACATAACGATTCGACAGAAGACTTGCGTCTTAGACTTTGATTCGTTTATGATTTGTTTCTACTTAACATGATCATACGTAGCTATGCCACATAAAATCCCAAACTCCCGTCAGCCAGTCCATTGGTTTTAACAGCTGACTCATCACCATTAGCAACGACAAAAGACCTGAGCATGTAATTAAGGAAATTAACAAGACAGACAGAGGACGCAGAGTGTTTTTAGGGAAAATAAAAATAAAGAAAAGGGTGGAGGAGAATAGAATAGAAAAGAAGAAGACCGTTGAAAAATGGCCACAAAATCCAACCAAGGGGTGCCTTAATTTTCAACTCCCCTTGTGGAAGCTGACCCATAACCCCTGTTCTCTGGCGTCTCAGCCCTCGGCCTTTGCCACCAACGTTCTTCATATTTTCAAAAAAAAAAAAAATTTGTTTTGCATGTTACACCCTGTGCTAAGTTATATTTCCATGTTAGTCCTTTAAACAGTTATTTACTCATTTGTAAATACCACAAACAATAGCACTTCAGTCTATTTTTATGCAGAGAAAAGTATATTTTGCTGTGAAAATTCTTGGCGGCCTGTATATATGAGTGTTAATATGAATATCATTTGTAATGACTGACAATCATTGCAATGGAGTATTTATATTAATACTCATATATATCTTATACAGAAGATTAAAAATATTACCTTAACATACCAATAAATGTCCTTTTTGATTTTTTTTTTTTATTTTTTTAATTTTTTATTTGAAAAAATCGAGGTAAATGTAAGATAAAATTTATCTAAAGAGTGAATACAGTTTTGAAAATATAATATAGTATTTTCAGAGTGGTGAAAAGAGGAAAAAATTATAAAAAAAAAAGATGTGTGAGAGAGTATATTTTAAAAGTGAGGTAGGAGGAAAAAAGAGGGAGATATTTCTTTCAGTTTTTCATCATGTGGAAATGATGACATGAGACTCCATCTCCATTGACAAGATTGTAAAATCAATCTCACATAAAGAACAGTGCCACTATAGCATGTTTAGTTCTAACAGAAAGAGAGCTAGATTCAACTAATTACTATTGATAAGTGTCAATTATAGCCCCAACTTAATCAAGTGGTAATTTATCACATAAACTTGTTCAAGTGGACTATAATTTATCAAAAACAAATAAGGATTCCCCCATATAATAGATAGCTCTATCGTACATCGTGTCTCTTTTCATGGTAATCCACATTTTAACATAACAAAATTTGCAAACTGAATTCTTAATTGTAATTATATCTTTCATTATTTAATAGAGGTGCGTCAAATTTAGATTAATTTAAAATTTCTTTAACTTTTTACTCAAACTTAATACATGACATTTCTACAATTTTTTGAGTAAAAATAAAGGTCTATCTCTTATCATCTATTAAATTTAAAGGCTTTTACAAAGAACCAAAAAAGAAATAAAAATAAAAAAGAGAAGAAAAGAAAATAGGTGAGAGAAAGAAAAACACTCAGAAAAAAGTATGTCATAATTAACAAAAATAGCCAAATTCATGATAATTGAATTCAGCTTTCATCAGCGAAATCAGTTTAGTGTAGATGCCTCAATCTTCCCACACTTCATATACCAGTTGAAGATAGAAGTATGCACGCTGGAATTGTTATTTTATATTAGTATAATCTCACTCTTATATATATTTTAAATTATATGTCATTGTGATAATTATGAAAATGGAAGCGGAGAATTATCAAACGTCTAATGCCGACGCTAAGCCAACAATAGATTTTCGTCTTTGTGCGTAAATGTTGAAAAACATTTCATACCGGGTAAGTGTTCGGGCTTTAAATACGAAATGATTAAGAATAAGGGTGTGATTGCAAAAGAAATGCTTCTAGATTTGTCAACGTTAACTACAAAATTGGAGCATTAACTAGAAGACTAAACCAGTATGTATGTTTATGTTTTGTTAATTATTTTATAATTTGGACTTTTTTTGTGGAAGTTTGTGAACTTCTAGATAAAAGACCAAGGTTTGTAATTGCTGATGGCTAATATGGATTATATTGTCATGGAAAATGCTCGCTATTGTTTAATTTAAACTTAGCAAATGTAAATTATCAAGTCACTTTACTCTGAAATACTACACGGATATTTTTTTTATATCTTGATATCTAGTCCTATCTTGATGCATTCCTAACTTATGAGACGTCCCCCATTATCATTATAAAAAAAATTCATTAATTCGACTTGTATTATGATTACGATAAAGATGACATGGCCATCTTATTGTTCGATAAAATTTCATGTTTGGGTATGTTTTGGATGCATAAGGAATAAAGAACATTTTTTTATTGTAAGAATTAGAATAGCACCGATGACTCAAATATAAATTTATTGTTCCAAAACAGTGAGAATAATTACTATTATTTTGTTGTGAATAAGAGATAGAATAATTATTGTTCTTCTCAATTCTTCATTATCATTTCAAACGTACAATCTAAATAATATTTTTATCATTAAAAAATATTATTTTTCACTATCCTTACACTAAAATAAAAATCACTATTTTTTCATTAGTATTTTCAATTACTATTTTTTATTCCTCAATTTTTTGCACAATCCAAAAATACATTAAAGAATAGTGCAGCGAATAGTGAAAAAATAGAGTATATTTGGATAGTAAAGAATATTGCAAAGAATAATAAAGAATACTAAATAATAGAGCATTTTTACATATCCAAACGCACCCTTGATGTTTCTTAGTTAATATCTAAAATTATTAGAGTTCACTTTTTTTACGTTTCCACGCTAGTATAATAAGAATAGATTTTTTTTATGAAAGAAATTATGAAATGAGAAACTGAATTGAATTTTTTTCTTATTTTCACTAATAAAAAAAAAGAAAAGGGAAATGGGGCAATCTCGCATTCCAAAATTCTCACAAAAATGTATGTGTGTGACAAAAATTCGCCTCTGACAAATATAATGCACGTTTATCTTCTTCTTTTTTTCATATTGACAAAAAACTTTAGGGACCTCTTCAATCTCGGACAATGTTGCTAACTGTATCCCTTCTTCCCAGTTAAACTTTTTTTTTATGATTTTTACTATATTTAGTCGTAACAAATTAATTCTAGTTAAGGCTAAAAATAATCAATTGAAAATTGAAATTTTCTGTGGGCTTTTGTCAATAGATACAGAATAATTCTACCAATTATATACCCATTCTATTCAACAAAATTCTAAATGGAATTATGGAACTCAATTCCATTCTATAAAAATCTTATTTATTGTTCTTTCCCATCCAACTCCCACTAACAAATAAGCATACTTTGATATTTGACATTTAATTTATACTGCATTTTGCGTTAGCTCAGGAGGAGAAAAAAAGAAAGAAGCAGAACATTTAAACAGCCCAACTGATCGGGTCTGCTCTTCTTACCCCTTTATTCCTTAAAAAAATCATGCAAGTTCTAACGCAAAGTCTAATTACACACAAAACCCACTTAGAGCGAGGTCAAACTTCAAAGGTCTCACGCTGTTTCCGAGTTAACAAAGCGCATGCCTCCCTTTTCTTTTGGCTTTAATAACACAGGATTACATTAAACTAATCCTACCCATTGCGGGCGGGCTCCCTCACATGCTTCTTTCAGTGTCTCACTTCTCTCCATTATATTTCTTAAATTGGAGGTATCCATTTATATAAGCGGAGCAAGTCCATTCTCTAGTGATGACTAAGATATAACATAAATCCATTTTATTCAATAAATGGAGAAGATGTGAGCACTTTTCTTTTCGGCTTAGATCCCTTGCTCTATAAAAGCCTCCTCAGATCCCTCCCGCCAACATCACATAGTTCCAATTCCATCCCAATCCGAAACCAATCATCAAACCTAAAATCCTCTCTTCAATCCCTCCTTAAGTCACTCCTCCTCCTCTCATCAAGGACAGAAAACAGAGGTCAACACTAGAAAGATATGGATGTCATGGGAAGAGAACCTTTTTCCTCAATACTAGATGTTGATGGGAGCACCGGTGCATGCTTCAAATCACCGCCGCCGCCACCGAGTGAAGACGATTCAGATTTGCGAAGGGGGCCATGGACAGTTGAAGAAGATCTAATTCTCATGAATTACATCACTGCTCATGGTGAGGGAAGATGGAATTCTCTCGCGCGCTGTGCAGGTACCGATACATACCATCTCGTACTGGAGAATCATACATGCCAACTGTCATTAATAAATATATTAGAATTATATGCATGAGTCTCATACAATTATTACATGGATTTTTGTTCAAATAATTCACGTTACAAAGTCTTTATCTATAAGTTCCCATACACACTAGACTAGCTTTTGTGCATGTGCATATATTGACACAAGGAAAGATAGAAAACTCAACTTATACAGTGAGAAAGCACTAGCTATTAGACAAAAGCCCATAAAACAACAAAAATTGGTTTTATCAGAATATATTCTCTTATTTTTTTTAGCACATTCTTTTTCTATTATTGTACTGCACTTATGGATGTATAATTGATCTTAAATTTTATTTTATTTTTTATATAGGTCTGAAAAGAACTGGCAAGAGCTGTCGCCTTAGGTGGCTTAACTACCTCCGCCCTGACCTCCGTCGTGGCAACATCACCCCGCAAGAGCAACTCCTCATACTTGAACTCCATTCACGCTGGGGCAACCGGTAATAATCTCATTCTTTATAAGATACAACCAATGATCATTTACTAGTTTCTGCAGGCAGATTAAAATTTAGGATGAAAATATTCTGAACGATGTCTAAAATTTCTGACAGCTGGTCGAAGATTGCGCAACACCTGCCAGGAAGGACTGACAATGAAATAAAGAACTATTGGAGGACCCGAGTGCAAAAGCACGCAAAGCAACTCAAGTGTGAAGTGAACAGCCAGCAATTCAAGGACATCATGCGATACCTCTGGATACCTCGCTTGGTCGAACGAATTCAAGCAGATGCTGGTAATTCCTCCGCCAAAATGGACCCAAGTGCCAGTTTGCTGCCGATGGATTCAGCAAGTCATGACTTCGAACAAATAAAACAGAACTTGAACCATAGCCCTGAAATTTCAACCACAACGGGCTCATCGTCTGACTCAGCCGGAGTTCAATTATGGTCGCCCCCCGTTTCAAATTCATGCTTAACTGATAGTTGTGCTGGTCAGATGGTTGAACATAACTATGGATATGGAACTCAGGAAGCACAGTTCACCGAGAACTGGTCGGATATGTTTACGAACTTGTGCGGTTACAACGACATCGGGTTGCCCGACTTTGATATGGAAGGTTTGGGGGACAGCTTTTGGAATGTGGAGGATATCTGGTTAAGTCAATAGATTCAAATTCAATCAATGAGTTTGTAAAGAGACTAGTATACAAGACAGCAAAAAGGAGAAGAAAATAATTAAAATAGAAGAAATGGGAGGGTGATGGATCATTAACTTGTAGAAAAAAATTTCTCTGTTTTTTTTCTTTTTAATTTTGAAAGGGTGGGGGGAACAGGTTCTTTAGGCCGGTTAATTTCCTTTAATTTGTGAGATCATTAACCATCCTCTATGAATTCTTTTGATTGAGATGTGTTCTTTTTATTGCAATAAACTGTCCAGGAAAATATTGATGGGGATAATCTAGGAATAGTTCAACATCAATAGAAGACCACCAAAAAAAAAAAAGAAAGTTGATGCAATTTTTTTGTGTTTTAATACGGCTATCTTGATGGTACATGATAAAGTGTGACTACTAATGTAGACTAAAACTTTACTCAATTAAATGAGACTACAAATTTTAGTTGCAGTCGATCATCTAAGAATTTGAAGAAATAAAATTCAAGTGCAAGTATACGCAGTTATAACAGTAGTTCTGAATGTGTTTAAATTAAAATTGTTTTAATTTGGATTCAAGAAAAAAATATACTCTAAGGTACCACAAGATTGTACGGACACCAATGGATAACTCAGATTGACCTTTTTTTCTCTCGCAATGTCCAAGTTAATAATTTATCATTTTTTTAACTAATCAGTTAACATTATTGGAGTGTTTTACTAGCGCAATTGGTGGAGGTCTCTATCAATCGTATTGTGTACATCATGATTTGGCGCATGTAAGCTGTCTTTATTGTTTTATATAAACTAGTTGTTACTTGTAGGTAATGGAAAATGGCAACTTTTGCCTCTTCTGAGTTAAAAGGTTTGTTGTTTAATTTCTTGTGACAATACTATTAGGTAGATTCACGATGTGATTTGAGTTTACGAAAGAATAGTTTGATATGATATATCATATATGGATGGAAAAGCTTTCCACTTCAAGTCGTGGTTTAATTACTTCCTTCTTTTAGATTTAACTATCTAAGACATCGCAAAATATCTACAAGTAATTGAAATTTTACAATTAATCAACTTAGTACATACAACGAACTGCACGTCATCACTAAGAAAGACCTTCACAAAATAGTCAACACTGTTATATAGGTTGTAAGTTTTCTATTCTGTACCAAATGTAAATAACAACATCAAATTAAAAAATCTCTTATACATCAATTATATGATAATCTTTTTCAACATTTATGTAGCTAATTTAATTATTTTTTTTCTGTTTTCTATAATTAAAAGTGCATAAATACTTTTTCTTACAAAAAAACAAAAAAAAAAGATTATTAGTCTCTTTTATGTCCTAGTAATTAATAACCATGTGATATGCATTGAGGTAAGATGTATACAAACGTTTTTAATGCTTGCTAAATACAATTAATAAGCTAATTGTTTGTTATGTTAAGAAAGTGCGATAATTAGAAATTGCCGGAAAGGAATCAGGCAAAAGTCGTTTTATTATACAAACAAATGTCAAATTGATTCACATCGCCTAATAGGGCATCCAAAACAATCACGTAATCTACTGCAACGATGCTCATTGCAATACGAAACTCCATGAAACTGTTAAGTATGATGTTGATCCGGAAAAAAAAATGATGTTAATATTTTCGAGCATATCTGTGTTGGAAGCCTTTCATTTTCAACAATTTACAAATTTCAATATGATCGTATCCTCCTATATCGTTGGTCATATAATATATATTTTATCATTATCCATCTATCCTCTCTATTTTTGTTCATTGAAAATTATTTTTAATGTCGCTTAAAATATATTAAAGGTTGTCTGGCCTACGTGCATAAAAGAGTTGAAAGTCTACTCTACCATGTATTTCGAATTATATGTTTTATCAGAGTAAAGAGTAAAGGAAAAGCCAGCGTGAGCTAAAACTCATCAGAAACCATTGATAAGCTTAATTAAAAAATATATCAAATTATTTTTAAATTTAATTTATATTGCTCAATAATTTGTTATATCAAAATCACACGGTATCAAAAAAAAATCTATTTTTTCGAGCTTCTTAAGTATTTATTTCAGTTTTTTTAAACATAACCAACTTTCAAATATAAAATTGATTATTTTATTAATATTTTAAATTCATCTAAAAAATCTAAAATAAATACTTTAAAAACTCTAAAAAAATGAATTATTTTATACACCATAAAATTTTGATTTAAAAAATTTATTGAACAACATAAATTTTAATTTTAATATAATTTATGTTTTTTTAAATTAAGCTTACAGACAGGCGAGAGCTGTGTGAGTTTATGCTCACGCTAGCTTTATTATTTTATCACGAGTCTACTTTTAACATTTAACAGTGGAATATTCAAATATTTTCAAATATAAAAATTGAAATGATTAGATGTATCATGTATTAGGTAATATATATTTAACTGCTCAGGAAAAAAGTTTGAATAATATGCTTTTGATGTGATGTGAGTCCAAAATATAAAAATTATATAGATAGTCAATTTCCAAAGAACTTCTTGATATCCATGAAAATGAATTTAAAATGCCGTCGTCTCTTAGATGGGTACACAAAATGATATGGACTCTTTCATTATGGCAATTATTTTCTAATTTTATATTTCATAGTACATTTTAAAATAAATACACCTAAGAACGTATGAAAGCCAAAGCCATTGCAATCGTGCTAGAAATAAAGTTTCTAAAAATTGCAAACGTTTTCCCAAAAATATCTTGCGGCCAACCTTGGAGTGTGCAAAATCAAAACCATATCTTCTTTTAAAAGCGTTTAATCTTATCCCTTAAAAGGTCAGATACTAGGCATGGCTTAATTAAATAACTTTCCGGGCCATTACCTCTAAATTCTACTAAAAAAACATTATTAGATTTCATTGTAAGTCGGTGAATTGGCCAAGGACCACGCGAAGTTTCTCTATAGGGCCAGAGATATCAAACAAAGATAAAAACTGTATTTAGTTTACCACTTTACCTCATCCCTGTCTGGATAAGAGAAAGAAAGAACATACATGTAAATGTGGTTGGTAATTTTGTTGTCTTGTTATTTTAATCTCGTAGAAGAAAAGGTTATTCTAATTACCTTGAAATGCGATTTCTCATATGGAAGGCAACGGATTAGTACAATCTTTATAGTTTTCTTTCTATTTTCATGATGTAATTGTTTTATGTTTATGTTTATGATTTTATAGTTTTCTTTCTATTTTCATGATGTAATTGTTTTATGTTTCTTTAGGCTATAGTATCAATGTTTAAAGTATTACTTGAGCTCTCAAATCTCTTGGGATTAAAATTTTATAATAATTTATTATCTATTAAAATTCAAAAGATATTTAAGAGTTAGATCCTTATCTTTGCTAGAAAAAAGAAGAAGAATATTAGTATAATATTCAACTAAGTATAGCAAAATTAAAAAAATAAATAAATTATATTCATATTACATAGAACGATCAAATTTAGATTTGAATAATTTTGAAATTCCGAACATTTCGTGACGCGCTCAGTATGAAAAAAAAAATTAACAGATTTGAGAAAATGATTAGAGCATCTGCATCTCATTTTATAACTGTCATTTGAATTTCAATGATGCAAAGACTAAATAAAATTAGATAATTATCTAAATTTGAAAGTTCATTTGACAAGACTCGTCGGTGAAAAAATAAAAAATTAATTATGACGGTGTCATTTTGACAATTGCATTATATTCAGACAGGGGCAGCTGCCCCTAGATTTTGAAAAATAGTGCTTTTAGGTAATGCTTTCGATAATCTATCTTTCCTGAAATTTTTTTTGTCCCCTCTTGAATTGTCTGATTATTTTTATTGAGAAAAAATATTTAATATTCTGCATTAATAAAATAATTATGCAAAGATGTCAAAATATAAAGTTTCATAGAGGAAAATTATCTTCATCAACTTGATTATCTATTACTTTGAGCTTTATTTTGTTATTATTTTAATATATAAAATATTATTATTTTAATAATTTTTATTAGGTAATAATATATATTAGATTATTATATTTTTATTTAGTACCCGATTAGTTAATGAGTTTGAACCCGATATTTGCCCCCCTGACCAAAATTCTATATCCGTCTCTATATTCAAGGATGTCATTCTTAAAAGAGATTGTCAATTTTATGACATGGTATTGAGGGTGTTAATTTTTTATCCGACCCGATTAATTATATTTTTTGAAATAATTTTGTGATTTAGTACTAATTAAAGTTTAAGATTAATTAGTAAATATACACTAATTAAGATTAATTATAAATTAATTAATATTTTATTGCTTAAAATTATATTAAAATAGTTAATAAATATTTAATTATTTTACACGGGCCGGGTCGGGTATGGATCAAGATTTTTTGACCCGAATTTAATCGGGTCGGGCCAAAAATAATATGACCCGACCCATTAACACTCCTACGTGTTATGAAATTTTACTTTTGATAACCGCCATCAATGTGGATGCCCTTAGGCATGGTCTCGAATAAGTGAACACGACATAATACATTCCTATAATTCTTCAATAGTTTGTTATACAATTGATTATTTTATCATATTTTTTATAATTTATTAATATATTTGAACTACTAATATAATGATAATTAATATATTTGAACTACTAATATAATAATAATAATTAATATTTAATTTTTATAATTAATATCTAATTTTATAACTAGTGATTTTATAAAAAAAAATAATATATAATTACTTTTCAATGATACATATAATATTTTTATTTAATATCTAAAATATAATGTATCTGTATTTCTATTCATCTGATATCTATCCGTATTTGGATATCATCAAATATTCAATCTGTATCAATATCTAGATTATTCATATTCAAATTTATATCCAAAAACTTTGTTCTCTGTATTCCACGCTCTAATGCGCGATTTATATCATTTGTGGCAAAATTATTTCTGCTCTTCAAAGCCGAAATAAATTTTCTTCGTTTTCATTAGAATATTATTTAGTAAATTAATATATAGAGAGATAGAGTTATGTTATGGTGCTATACATAGTACAGATCGATTTCGTGTTATGGATTGGTTCTTCATCATTAAAGTGCAAATGATCGATCCAACAGTATAAAATGATTTTCATATAAATATTTAGACATAGATAAAATTTTATATATTTTTTCGAATTTTTTATTATTATTTAAGATAGTTAAAAATTTATTTCTTTTGAATGACTCATAATAGTTAAATCAAATGTTTTTCTAACTATCTTATAAAATAGTTAAAAAAATTCTAAAAAAAATATAAAATTTAATCTACAATGAGATATTCATATGAAAATCATTTTGTACAGTTAGATCGACCATTTAAATTTTAAAAATAAAGAACCGATTCATAGCACGGTGGCGATTCATATTATGCATAGCACCATAACTCAATTCTCTCTCTCTCTCTCTCTCTCTCTCTCTCTCTATATATATATATATATATATATATATATCACAGTGCTACGTAGTACGGATGATTAGAGTACTAAAATCGTGTTCACGTGTCAAGGTACGACACGAGAACGACACAACACGGTACATGTGCCTATATGTGTTGTGTTCTTAAATGTGACGTGAAAATCACTCATTTGAATGACTCACGATAATTAAATCAAATAATTTTCTAACTATCTAAAAAACAATAAAAAATCTATAATATATAAAATTTGGTCTACAAATAGATTTTTATATGAAAAATATTTTAAACGGTTGGATCAACCATTTAAACATTAAAAAGGAAGAAACAATCCATATCATAGAAGTTATATGTGCTAGCATAACATCTTAGTCAAACTCTATATATACATATATAATAGCAAAGCTTTTTGAATGGATGGAAGGTCTATTTTCGGAAAGTTAATCACTAAAAACCAAAAATTACTTTATTCAATAATCACATTATACAGTTAAACTAATGTGTTATTAAGCTTATCAACGTCTTCAGTGAGCTTAACTATAAAGCTAACTAGTTCAAACCGTTAAAATAGATCCAGTATTAAATTTATATAGAAAAATGAAAACTTTTGAATGTATTTAGTATAACGTCAACATGTTAAAAGATTGAAGATTTATAAATTTGTTATTTTTGCCTGTTTGACTTTATATTAATTTTCTGTCATTATACGCCCTCTGAAGTTGACATTCAATTTTTTTTTAAGGTGATTATGTCCCCTCCTAAGATTCATTGTGATTTAAACCCGCAATCTTAATGATAACAACGGTGCTACTAACCGTCTAAATTTATAATGTAAATACACCAATGAAATATATTGATCTTCAACAATTTGTATTTTCCGTTCGAATTCAATTTAAATAATTTTTAGTTGTGGTCATGAAAGAGTTGGTAATTAAGTTTAAACTCACCATAGTTTTATAGTGTATTGTACGTGTTTTGCTACGGGTGATTTCTATATTATAATTTTTTACATTAAAATCTAAAAGTAACATTCAATTATATTATAGTACAAAATAAGATAACAAAGTAAGAAGTAAATATAATTAATCAATAATTTTTATGCAGTAATGATAGTTTATTTTTTAAATATAATTAAATTTAAAATTTGATAAAATTTTCAGCAAAATGATGTCTTTTATGAAAGATATATTATCAATTGTATAATTTTTAATATAGCAAATATGTTACGAATTTTATAAAGACTTTAATATTTTTATTATAATCTATCACGTCATGAAAACTCTTTAATATATCTAATGATTCATATTCTCTCTAAAACATAATCAATAAATTTTAATTAATTATGAGCGTTGCAAGATTAGAAAGCTTAAATGAGTAGAGATTTTTATATTATTATTAAGAAATATGCTTTTAGTTTTCTTCATTTATGCAATGAACTTTTGTCATTGAGTACATTAGCATATATCATTCATTTGTATTACTAGATGGATATATGTAATTTTTTTTAAAAGACTTGGTCCTCGAGTAGGCTACCATTTGAAACTTTTGTTGTCGGCAAAACATTTTTTATCTTCTTTTTATTAGTCATAAGCATATTAGGGAAGTACATCCTCTCAAGAGTTTTTTTTTAAGTTTTTGTGGTTCTTTTGTTGTGAACCGTTCGATCGCTCATCAACGGTACTGATTTAACAATATAAAGGTCCTTGCATCAATATTCGTATTTATTGTAAAATCAGAACCGTTGATGAATGATCGGATGGTTCACAACAAAAAAACCACAGAGTTCTCCAAAGAAAGCTCTCCAGAAAATGTACGCCCAACATATTAAACGGTACTCGAACTCCTACATTTAGTAAAACTAAACCAACAAATTAATTGGTATGGATCATTAAATATATAGTGTAAGGAAAATATACGAAAGAAAAATACTCGAGATGATATAGAAATATTATTATTAATATTTATTTTGTTACTCAAGTTAATTAACTAAATTTTATTATTCAACTTATTTGTACATTTTTTTTATTATTGAATTGGAATTTTTTTTTATTTAGATTAATAATATTTAAACTGAATAATAAATTGTCGTACAAAATATATTAAATAATGATGTCATTTGTACCATCGTACTAAACTAAACAAAACTCATTTAAACAGTACATATCTCCATTTGCCACAAAATGGACATTGCCAGCCCAGATGAGCTGTCCAGCACTAAACAGCGCTAAATGCGGAGAGCGTCAAATATGACACATGTCAGTCAAAGATGTGGGGCCGACTACACATGTCAGTCAAGCACAGGGGCCCACCCAGAAGTGCATCCGTCCATTGGTCTTCGGTCTTCGCGTAGGCCTCGGGGGTCAAACAATTGGTCAACGAGATGAGATAAAATTTTAATATTTTATTTATCGCCTCGTGCGGCATTTTTCTTCTCTGGAACGCGCTTAAGAGATGATTATTATTTTATTTTATTTTATTTTATTTTTACTTGTTACGGATGCCAAATAGGCCGCACCTCTGTTTACCTTTTGACTGCCTTTCACCTTTGTCTTATTATTTTAAATTTTTAATAATTATGATTACTTGGGAGACTAATTATGCTGTTAAGTGAAGAGGCTCAGTCTAGGGCTTATAGGCTTGTGGATCAGGTTTTCGTATTCCTGTTTGACCGTTTCATTCAAAGCAAAATCCAGCAAGTAATGTTGTGCGCCTTCTTTTGGAATTCGAATAGTTAAACGATGCACCACCAATGTAAACCAGACACTTGTTGCGAGAACAGTTGAAGTTCACAAATTAGATATCATCGTATCAACTTCACAACTTGCATTGCCATTGGTGAACCAATGTTCTGCACATTGGTTCTGCACACAGACCTCATAGTTCATACTATAGCGGTGAATGGTACTCTTTTATTTATGATATGTATGATATCAGTAAATATTTTTTATTAACTTTAATTAATTGATATATGTATGGATAACTTTTTCGTCAAAAAAAAGAGTATGAATATTAATAATGATACCCTTTATAAGATAAAATATTAAAAAAATCAATTTATATATTTTAATTAGAATTATGTTATCTAATAACTACTTTTTCCAATAGAAGATTAAATCTTTGAGTCTCGTGAATTAATTCATTCTTCTTTTTGCAATAAAAAAGTCAAAATTACTTAATTATAATTTTGATTTTGATTTTATATTAGCAAAATAAAAACACATTTATATGAAAGGAATTAGTTTAGATGTTTTTATGAATGATGGTAAAATTATTTATATATTAGTATTTTTCATTAGCATTTATTAATGTTTCATTATTCATTTATTTTAACAGATAAAAACAGGATATATAGAAATCTAATTTTAATGAATAATGATAGGTTAAAGATAAAAATAATTTTAAAAGAGTATGATAATAAAAATATTTTCATCTAATCTGTATCGTATATCCAATGTCACGCCAAATTCATGCTATCATAAAACATACATAATTTCTTTTTTGCTTTGTGTGGACAGTCTCAACATAAGACTCTGTATAAAACAAATTGGACGGTTCATTCGAAGATTTCACAAAAATAATTTAGAATTAATTACGTACATTGGTAACACTTTTTATGTTTCGCAAATAAGAAACTTATTATTGAACAAATCAATTATTAACTTTGGTTAGAAAGTTAAAATTACAAGAGTTAGAATTCATTTTCTATTTGACATTGAATTAGCTTTACAATTCTGAATTCTGATACTCTCAAATCAAGAAAAAGAAAGAAATAAAAAAAAAGCACCTGGCAAAAAAAATGTGTCATATATTAAATGAGGTGACACAGTATATGTTCTGATTAAGACGATCAGAAACTCAAGCCTATACGAACTTAAACTCGACATAATCTGAACTGGAACTCGATACGACATGAATCTAAGAATCAAATCTGGAACGACCTGAACTGGAGATAAGTCCAATTTTATTGTACCTGAAACCGGCAAAAATAACCTAAAAATAAGAAATAATCTAAAGTTTGATGATACGAAACTTGACTTGATCTAATTTATTTATATATATACTATTATTTATATAAAACAGCTAAGAAATAAAGTTTTTCAGTTTTTCTCATAGTATTATTTAGACGTTTTGCGCTTCTTTTGAACAAATAAAGATGAAACCTTAGAGATGTCGTCTCTATTGAGAGACTGGATGAGCAAGCAAGATCGATTTAGAGCAAGGGTAATCACAATGCATTTATTATTGTTTCAATAACGACTGTCGCCTCAAAAGAATATGTTTGATTAAAATGTATGTAGAGCATACACTTTTGAGAAAAAGTCATTTTAATCTTTAAATGATTGTATTTGGTTCAAAATAATTTTGAAATTATTTTCTGGTTAAAATTTTAGTATTTCTAATAAAAGTAAAATTTTGAATATATCAGAAAATTAATATTGTCTATTTCAAATAATTCTTAGATTTGACATTTCTGATTGAATATTATCCCAAGTTGTTCAAATGTAAATAATTTATCTAGTTTTTGCTTCAATTTTTAATTTGTGAATCTATATAAATTCAAAATTTGGATATTCGTTTTCTATGTGAAGCTATGGTTCCTGAAGGAAATGGAAGTGCTCGATGTTATCATTTGATATCTAAATAAAATGTAGGGAGACAGATTATCCCTAATTCGATTTTGAAAGTGTATGAAATTTTTTTTTCAGAAAACTTCAGAATGTATTATGGTTCTGCCAGGAAGTATACAACAACAAAGCCTTTAATCTCAAATAAATTGGGGTATGCTAGAAATGAAATCCAATCGGAAAACATAAAATGAAAAACCTCAAATATCAGTGATAATAATGAATATGATGAAAGAAAAATAAAAGAAAAATAATAATAATAATATATAAATAAAGATGATAATGATAATATGCTAATAATAGTAGCAATAATAACAATAATAATAATAGTACAATAAACCTCTATTATAAAATCTATTTCTAAATTCTAAAATTCTATTTTAAAACCTAATTCCAAATTATAAATCCTAAAATCCTATCTAAACCTCTATTTCTGAAATCTATTTCTAAATTCTAAATCCTAAAATCCTAAAAAATCTAAGAATATGAAGTCTATAACTCTATTATTAGACTATAACTCCTAAATCATGGTTTAGGTACATGAATCGCTATCTTCCACGCACTTTTATCCAAAATAAGTTCTTTGGGTATATTATATTCCTTCAAATCTCTTTTTATTGCTTCCTCCCATGTCAGTCTCGGTCGACCACTTCCTTTTCTTGTATTTTCAGGACGACTTAAAATACCGCTGCGTATTGATACTTCAGGAGGCCTTTGTTGGATATGACCAAACCATCGTAAACGATGTTGGACTAGCTTCTCTTGAATTTGTGCTACCCTAAATTTGTCCCTAATATCATCATTTCTGATTCGATCTTTCCTTGTGTGGCCACATATCCAATGCAACATCCGCATTTTAGCTACACTCATCTTCTGAATGTGTTGTCCTTTTATAGCCAACATTCTGCGTCATGCAATTACATCGCGGGTCTAATCACTGTTCTGTAAAACTTACCTTTTAGTTTGTTTGGGACCTTCTTATCACAAAGAACATCAGATGCTTGTCTCTATTTTACCCATCCAGCTCTTATTTTATGACTAACATCTTCATTGATCTCTCCTTCACTCTGCAACATCGATCCCAAATACCGAATTGTGTCATTCATGTGTACTACTCGTCCATCCAAACTAAAATCCCCGTAATCTAGTTTCTGATTGACTCCAATTCTGCTCTCGTCAATCAGCACCACATCATCAACAAAGAGCATACACCAAGAAATATCTTCTTGTATGTCATTTGTGATCTCATCCATCACTAAGGTGAAAATATATAGACTCAATACTGACCCTTCATGTAATCCTATCTTAATAGGAAATGTATCGGACTCGCCGTCACATGCTCTGACACAAGTCACAGCATTTGTGTACATATCCTTAATAAGGGTAACGTACTTTGTTGTGACTAGTTTCCTTTTGAGCGCCCACCACGTGATATTTATCAGAATTTTTGTTAGTTTGTAATAATCTTGAAGTCAATAATACGATAAATTTGTTATATAAAGCTTTGTTCATGAATTGGATATTTAAACGATATTTTGTTTCCTTGAGTATTATTGAATTTATGAATCATTCCGAGTTCATGACTGGAATTGTGAAACTTCATAATATAGAATATACTCTTAAAAGTCACTAACCAAGGTAATTAGCAGGAACACTAATTAACCGTTATCAGGTTAGTATGTGGATTAAATGATGGTCAAGTTTTACAGACCATAGACAAAGAGTTGTCATTTTAATCACATAAATAGATGTTCTAGGAACATCGTATTTGATAGACCCCGAATGAAACATTAAATGGAATTGTGTTCGTGTCATTAATGTTTTCGTTCAGTATTAAATTCTAAAGTATGAGGTATTCATTTTTCCTACATAAGATATGTATGTGTGTGATTTCTACCAAACGTTATCCGTAAAAGGTGGCTATAAAGGTAGCTCTTCGGTATACATAACTTATGCGGAGGAAGAGATGGTTTGCCAAAAGTACTATTGTCCCTCATATTTCTATATGAGTTATAGCATCACTGGGCCCCTTGATAGAGTAAGATTATCTGCTAGCAGTATAATTACAAGAGTAATTATATTTGATATTTTACTCAGGATCAAGAAAAGATTAAGTTTGCAAGGATGACACATACCTACCTTGAAACTGATCTGATAGCTATGAGACAAAAGAATTAAACACAAGTAAATAGTTTACTGGATCATGATATTGTACAGTACATCATCATCTGTGTAATTGGATGGTCATAGTGCATTCTGCCAGATGCCTCCTATGATTATAGAAGTTAAAACGGTTTTAACTCTATTTACCAACATAACACGGATCCTGTCGGGTCACACCGTATAGGAGTTAATCGGAGAATCTTATTGATTAATTATGAATTGTTTATAATTAATAATAAGATGGTTATAATTAATTATATATGATATAATTATATTTGTCATAGAGATGACAAGAAGCAAAAATCAGATTGAATTTATAACGTGTTGGACACGTCGTATAAATTCGCCGAAACAACAACCGAGAAAAATATAATTGTAGATGACAATTATATATATATTTGATTTGGATTTTAAATGTTAATTATGGATTTGAATTATGGGCCAAAAGCCCATTAATAATTAAAGCCTTAATTAATAATTAAAAACCCAAAATCAGAAAAGCCCAAAATCCAAAAGCCCAAGGGTATTTCGGTAATTTGGCCAAAAGCCCAATGGCAAACTTGTAAATTTGG
Source organism: Schoenoplectus triqueter (assembly GCA_964058805.1). Classification (NCBI taxonomy): domain Eukaryota; kingdom Viridiplantae; phylum Streptophyta; class Magnoliopsida; order Poales; family Cyperaceae; genus Schoenoplectus; species Schoenoplectus triqueter. The sequence continues at coordinate 8,926 of CAXKVV010001076.1, read as the reverse complement.
ATCTTAGATGACATCATGCATGACATCATATATGACATCATCCATGACATCATATATGACATCATCCATGACATCATCCTCAAGGGTATTTTGGTCTTTTCACTTTGAAACCTCCTTACTATTCACGAGGGTATTTTGGTAATTTGTCAATTCCATTTTTTCTATAAATAGAGGGGTAGGGTGAGAGAAAAAGTTCCACCAAATCAGTTCTACTTTCTCTCTCCCGGTATACGGTTGTTTCAGAATTCACGGGATCGGTGAATAGTGTTTTTACGAAAGTTGCGGTATTTCTGCACATTTGTGAAACAGAATTACTGCGAGTCGTGAATAGTACTATTTCGTCTTTTTCTCGGGTGAATAGTGTTTTTGCGAAAAACCGCGGTTTACAGTATTTCTGGCAAAAGAAATAAACCGCTCTCTGGTCAGTCCTGGTGGATAACCTACAGAGGCATCAGACGTTTGGTGCTCCGAGACAAGCCGATTTTCATTCCAATTAAAATCTGGAAGCGAGGTATAACATCTTATATTAATCTATTTAATTGTTAAGTAGATTAATATTTTAGAAATCAATCATGGAGTAGATCAATAAAGGTTTAAAGAGGTGTGTATCTCTCGGTAATCATCCGACACATCACTTTAACCCTAAGCTTAAGTTAGAAGTAAAATAATATTTTACCGTCTTTTGTAAAGGATTAAATGTCTGTAACTCTCGGTTATTATCCGACATACTTTAATCCCTAACTTAAGTAGAAGTAAAATTTTTGTTCTACGGTCTTTCCGCAGCTTGAGCATTAATGAGATTTGGGCATTCCGAATCCCAACAATTTTATCATATGTTTTCTCTAAATCAATAAATATCATATGTAGATCATTCTTTTGTTCTCGATGTCTCTCCATAAGTTGTCTTATCAAGAAAATCGCCTCCATAGTGGACCTCTCAGGTATAAAACCAAACTGATTTTTAGATACAGTTGTCAGTTTTCTTAAACGGTGCTCGATCACTCTCTCCCAAAGCTTCATGGTATGACTCATGAGCTTAATTCCTCTGTAATTAGTATAACTTTGAATATCTTCTTTATTCTTGAAGATTGGTACTAATATACTTCTTCTCCACTCATCAGGCATCTTATTGGACCGAAAAATGATATTAAATAATTTAGTGAGCCACACTATTGCTATATCTCCAAGACATCTCCATACCTCAATCGGAATATCATCCGGTCCTAACGTCTTACCTGTTTTCATCTTTTTTAAAGCTTTTTTCATCTCAGACTCTTGAATTCTCCGAACAAATCACCTATTGGTGTCAATTGAGTCGTCCAACTCGATCGCGGTTTTCTCACTCTCGTCGTTGAATAGCTTGTCGAAGTGTGCTCTCCATCTGTTCTTAATCTCTTCATTTTTCACTAAAAGTCTATCAGCCTCATCCTTAATACATTTAATTTAGTAGAAATCTCTTGTATTCCTTTCTCGAAGTTTAGCCATCTTGTAGACATCATTTTGGTCATCTTTCGTATCTAATTTTCGATACAACTCCGTGTATGCCTGACCTCTTGCTTTGCTCACAGCTTTCTTTGCGTTTCTTCTAGTTTTTTTATACTTTTGTATGTTTGCATCACTCTTGTTGTGATGTAAACGTTTGTAATATTCTTTCTTCTCATTGATGGTCTTTTGTACTTTATCATTCCACCACCAAGTGTCTTTAGGTTCACGTTTATTTTCTCTAGTTACTCTAAATATCTTTATAGCCACCTTCCGAATGTGAGTCGTTATCTCCTGCCACATATTATTCAAATCCTCAGATTCGTTCCACGATCCTTCTGCAATAATTTTATTCTTAAACACCTGAGAAACGTCCCCTTTGAGTTTTCACCACCTCGTTCTCGTTATTTTCATATCTCTATCTCGCCGAATGCATACCTGAAAATAAAAATCAACCACCAAAAATTTGTGTTGTGTGACAACACACTCGCCAAGTATAACCTTACAATCAATGCAGTTTGGTCTCTTCTCCCTTCTAGTCAGGACAAAATCGATCTGGCTCGAGTGTTTGCCACTGCTGAAAGTAATTAAATGTGATTTTTTCTTTCTAAAAAAAGTGTTCGCTAGGAAGTATACGAAATTGAAAATTAAATATTTTTTCAAATTCGCTTTTGGAATTAGACCTAAACTTTCACTTTTAGTAGTTCTATTTTGGGAAAACATTGAAGTTTTCTAAATTTCAAAATTTAGGCAATTTTTTGTGATTGTTTTGTTGATTTTCTTTTATTTCCAAATGAGACTGAATTAGTTGTCTAATTATATATGTCAGCGCCAATTAAAATTTTATATTATTGTCTCTATATCCTCACAGAATTTGTATGTATATACTTATGTTATTCTCACCTATAGCAGAAAAGTTGACTAACTATTTATATATAAAATTATGGCAGGAACTTGATGACAACTGTAGAGATAACAACCTGGCATTATCAAGATACAGTGTGCATCCGGTGTCCAGTGGTAAAACTCAAAACTATCCAATCATTCTGTGGTAGAGAGTGCGAGAAACTATAGGCAGGAAAAAATGGCTACCATTCTACTGGCAGGATGCTGGAGGAACAGAATGGCGAGATCTTTTGCACAAATAACACATTACCAATGCAGATTATGACACAGAGAGTAGTTTAGGAGGTGACGCTATGGACGAAGTACTGTTAGATATGCACAATTTTATCAGTAGATCAATTCGAATCAACCTGGCTGAAGTTTGGTGTCAATCAATTGATTGTGCCGGTAGATCAATCATTAACTAGCTGGTTTGCAATATCGTTGGGTCAATTTTTTTTTTATTAATTTCTATTTTATTCGAATTTATTATTTTCTTTGTTTCACCAAGTTTCTTTGTTAATTCCTCCCTGGACTTTCGGTTTTAACAAGCCATTTATATTATATTTAACTTACCTGAATTTATATTTTTCATCTCTACCTCTAATTTTTATTAAGCACGTATGTGTTCTGATACTGCAATGGTCCAGATTTTTTTATTGAACAAGCAATATACCCGCGCGTTGCAGCAGACTTTTTTATTTAAACATATAAGATAAAAAAGTCACATTTATATAATATTAAATTACAAATTCACCAAATTATAGAGAAAACATATAATAAAAACTATATTTAATTTTGGATGAGATTTTTGCACAATATGAGTTAATGATTCATAATTTTTATGGTAAGAAAAATAAATTATTTTAACATATATTATCACCATTAATTTTTTATCAAATATGTACAAGGTTACTAAATAAAAAAATAATATTATGGAAATAATAGTATATATGGGAAAGAAATGAAGAGAAAGAGGGGATTAATGGACGCGATCACATACGTTCGATCAACCAAAAATAAATATTATCCGTCTAATTGAGGGATAAAATGGGTATAATAAAAAAATACAATGACAAAAAATGGATCCTCCAATTCTTAGATGCTTTATATAATAGTATAGATTTTTAGAGCTAATATCACTAATCAGATTGAGTTATTTATCAAATAATATTAATATCTCTATGATCATTTGTGTTGAAGTTAGAATTTTCTCTCAATTTTGTTTGTTACATGAAATACTACATAATTTAGGAGTACAATTACTCTATTTTATTTTTCTTAGATTGCCATCAATTATGAATTTTTAATTTTTCTTAAACGCTGAATGTTAACTTTCCTATCAATTTATATTTATTTTGCATTAATTATGTATTCATGATTGAAGTTATGTGTTCATGATTGAAATTTATAATAATTACTAAATTATTTTTATTTTATTTCCTTATTTTTCACATGAAAATATAAAGTTTTATATTTCTGAAAGATATCACCGTAGCAACGCATGGATAAAATACTAGTAATGATAAAAACTGCATAACTCGAAATCTGAACTGATCTGACCAATACTTGCGCGAGTGCAAAAACAAACCAACACTAGATGATCCAAAAAATCCTATCAAACCCAACCCAATTGGCTCTTTATTCTAATTAATAATCTTATATGATCAAACTAACATGATTTGATCCAGTTTAGCTCGCTCTATTGCTACATCTAGTTATTAACATTATAAATCATTCAATTATAAAAACAATGTGTTATCATATAATAGTTGTTAGATTTAAGAAATATTTAATTTATCTTTTTATAGTTACAGAATTGTTTCGGCAGGTGGAATGAGAATCCAAATTAAAATACCAGAGCAACTACAATTAGTGCACGTGCAGTTTTTTTTAAGTTTCCCCAATAACGTATTGTCAAATAAATTTTCTTCTTAAATGAGTCGAGGAAAAAAAGATTACTTTGTTTATGCCATAAATGGAGGAATTTGTTCAGTCCTATAATGTTATTGTTGAACTTACTTTAATTGCCGATACAATTTACACCGTTACGCATTAGAACAGTGATTTTTTTAGAAAAAATATCTAAAAAGATAGTAAATAATCTACATATTGAATAATGTCATATTTTTACAAAATCTAAATAAACAGTAGAAAATTTGTTAAGTAACAAAAAAATAAACAAGTAGAACTTTATTTGATTCCTGCAAAGCATTGATGTAGATTAAATTTAACAATTTGGTTGGTCGATCGTTTGGACATAATATATAAAAGTTTGAACCTTCTTTTCCTTTTCTGATAAAATTCCGTGGGGAACAATTTTTATTTTAATTCAAATACAAAAATGTTGACAATAACCTAACTCTTCTCCAATCCAAAATTTATAAAGGAAATACAGAAATTTAGGTGCAACTGCATATGGTACTCTAAATTTAATTATACACGTAAAACCTAACAATTAAGGAACAAAATTTATTTTAATATACTAAGATCAGATGCATTGATATTGGTAAATTTATATACTTTATACGTGTGATAATATATATATATATATATATATATATATATATATATATATAGAGAGAGAGAGAGAGAGAGAGAGAGTGTGTGGAGATACCGTGAGCTTAAGCTCACGGAGGCCTTCCGTGAGCTTAACTCAAAAAACATATTAAATCATCTCGAAATTTTAATTTATCATTTTCATTAAATTCTTTATACAAAAATCTTGTGGGATGCAAAAATTTGGAGTGTTTTGAGCTTTCTAAGTCACCATTTTTAATTTTTTAAAATGATGTTCAAGTATTGAATATATTATTTTTTTAAGTTGATTTTCAAAAATTAAAAATCACGACTTAAAAAGCTCAAAACGCTCCAAATTTTTGGATCTAATGAGATTTTCATATAAAAATTTAATGAGAATAATAAATTAAAATTTTGAAACGATTTAATATATTTTATGAGTTAAGCTCACGAAAGCCCTCCGTGAGCTTAAACTCACGGTATTTTTACTATATATATATATACACACACATAGGGAACAATCAGCTGATCTCTGATAATGCAATAGCTAGGTCGTGCCATCATCACCCAAGGACCTATTTTTTTTCTATCCAGTCTCATCACTTGATACAAATCACAACTCTTCCAATAGCACACTTGACTAACTATGGAGTGTAATTTCTGATTGTTACCGTGTTGCATCGATATATTGATAGTGTACAAGCAGAGGCCACCATCGGCAAATATTCCTTGCTTGCGTTTCTGAAAATCTTATATATAATCAGCCGTTAAAATAGAAAAAGGATTGGACATGTCATAGAAAGTTTGTAATTGAGTTCGTGATGTAATGATTTGTTGACAAGAACCTGATTAATTGTTCCGGCCGGTGATGAAGTGTTGGTGCTATCAAGATCATCATTATTATGTTATAAATCAAATCAATTTATTTTTATCTTATCATATCAATTATATCAAGGTGGAAGCGTTATACACGTCATCTTGATAATATGCTAAGACTAATTAAATAACTTCTCGAAAACTTGTGAAAAATATCAAGTTAACTTATTATTTTTAGTCTTTTAATTTTAAGGTATTGTACTAAATATTTTTTTATTTATTAAATTTTACAAGTTCCTTTGATATTTTGTAGGATCCTTTGAAGGTTTTAAGAGTTGATAAGGTAATCAAGATGAATGCTACTGGAACACAGTTGAAGAAGTCGTCAGAAGACTTAGGATCATATGATGCAAGGTATTAGTTCATTAATTTTGAGTTTCAATAATTAAATAGTAAGGAAATAGTTTTCTATCCAGTCAAACGTTGTAATGATTCAACAACCGTTATAATAGTTCAGTTTGTCGACTCAAATATTTTCTAAGACAAAAAAGTATCAATTTTTATCAGAGGCTATCATTAGTTAACGGCTGAGAAAAGTTGAATGACTTGAGTCGTTATAACGGTTCACTCAACTGATATAACGTCTCTGTAGTTAGACAGACTTATCAGAACTCAAGGAATAGTTGATCAACACGATCAAAGCGTTGTAATGATCTTGTAAAATGTTGCAACATTTAACTCAAGCGTTGTAACGACTTTCTCTTCTTTGTAAGTCATTATAATAGTTTAAATATATTTTTGAGGACTGAGAAGGACATTCTTAGTAGATATTAAATAAAATTAGTTATAAAATATTATAATAATTTAGAAACCGTTGATAACAATTTATTTGGTGGAAATATATATGCTTAACTGTCCGGTGCTCTATATAAAAGAATTGCTTCAAATTATTTTTTTTAATTAAACTCTCATGATCTTTAGTAATTCTTAGCGATCCAAAATTGTCCAATAAAGCACCTAATTCTTCCTTATAAGAAACATGACAAAAAACTCAAAACTAATAAATCAATGTCAAATCCTTAATTGAAGATCTCTTCTTCCATTTGAGCCATTATTGTGCTCTATCTTTTTGAGCGATTGTATTCATCTTTGTTCTGAGTTTAGCTCATTTTTTAGCACTCTTTGTATTTTATATTCCCGACTTAGTCTCCTGTTTTACTAGTTTCTTATAAAGGAGCCAATTTTATACATTTGGTTATAATTTATTGGTGTCAATTTACATTTAGAATTATATTTAGAATTATATTTGTCAATTTATAAAATAATCACATAAAAATTAACTGATTTCTTTGAATATATGAAATGTAGATACGAATCATCAATGGAAGTATATATATGAAATGTCAAGAAATAGTTAGGTTAAATTATAATTATAAGAAATAAAAGTAACTAAAGCAATTTTGAGATTAAACCAAGTAAATCAGAGATAATAAGCTCTAACTGTTGTAGCTGTTATCATAACCGTTGTAACGGATTAAATCGATTGTGTACAAATTTTGTCAGAAAACTCCAGAGCATACGAATCATTGCAACAGATATCTAACCGTTGTAACGGATGATCTCGAGATAATTTTCATTGAAATTCAAGCAACAACTATTATAACAGTTATGAGGATTCAATTGGTTGTGTATAAATTGTCTCAAATTTTTTAAAGCACAACCCCTTTACATCTGTTGCATCGGACAAACATATGTTGCAACAGATAATTTTGATTTTTTATCAATTTTGGTGCATAACTATATATATTAATTTTCTTTTCTTCCAATCTGATGAATTTCTTTGCAAAACTTGTTCTAACCCTAGCCATCAGTTTGGTGCTCTTAAGAAAGCTTAAATGCTTGAAGTTAGCCTAGAGATTGCTTTGAAATACCTATATAAAGTGAGATCGAGCGATCCTTTATTAAATTTTTTTAGTTTGTTTCTCCTTTGTGAGTTTTGAGGTGTTATCCTCATTTTGAATGGACAACAACTGTCTGTTTACTTGGTATAAAGGACTAAAAGTTTATAATTATATGAACAATTATGTTTTAGTGACTCAACATGATCAATATTTTTTTATTGCGGGTTCCGAAAACATAGGCAATTAATAATCGAACTTTGTTAAATCTCATAGCTTCTCTCTCTATTTACTATTATTTTGTCAGAATATATAGTTATTAGATCCTTTAAGAAAACAAAGTGATATCAATGCATGAACTATTAAATTCATCAAATGATGCCACCTAGATTTGTCAAAGGCGAAGATTGGCATCGTCGTGCCGCTGGCGGAGCCATGGTAGATGGTGGAGGCAACGACTAGTTGGACTCTCCATTTCTAACCCTAATTGCCTCTTGTCTTTACTTCTAGTCTCGTACCTCTAAAACTGTACTGGCACCCTTTTCGATGGGCTAATGAAAAGCGAGTATTCTAATATACATTCAACTTTTTATAGAGGAATCAAATGCACATGGTTAATTGTACCACATTATTATCAATGGTAATGAATTTAAAATTTAAATAATTATTTTTTGGATCCTTGAATATAAATTAATTGATGAAATATATTATATATAATATGTTATATGTGTACACACAAAATTATATTAAACAGCTTTATTTATATATGTTTCAATGAAACCTATGGATCAAATTTTATGATTTACTCACCTCTTGATGTTCATCAAAATAAAATTAAGATATCATAAATTTTTATATATATGCATTTCGGATAATTTAAAATGTATCTATTGGTTTATTATTAATTTACACACGGTTCAACAAATATGCACAATAGACACTAATAGCAATAAATTCTACATCCCTTCCTCAAATTTTCAGGTTTTGATAAGTTAGCCACCAAAATTTAATTGTGACAAATAACCCCTCGAACTATCCATTCTGTGACAAAGACTACTCAAACAACCAATTATATATATAATACTACATTCTAAAATAATAATAAAAAAATGATCAAAATATCCTTACATGTCTATAACTTAATAATTAAAATATTTACATTTCATGATTTTTTATTAAATATAAAAAACTATTAAAAAAAAGAAGAAGCTACTTAAATATTCATAATATAAAATAATACTTTTCTAAATATTTTTTGGTACTAGTAAACGTATCCACTCTTACGCGCGGACCCCTATATTTATAATATTTTTTATAACAACTAG
>CAXKVV010001075.1:0-32093 GCA_964058805.1 Schoenoplectus triqueter | reverse complement strand
AAGCGAACCAAAATAATTAGGCTCCATGTGACCATGTCACACTCCTTAGTGCGAATCAATGGTATTTGTCATACTTCCAAGTGTAATTAGTGTGATTTAAGGAAATTGAATGGAGTTTGTTAGGTAGGAATGAGATTTTGCGAGAATTTTGGGATAATTATGGATATTTTGGGTAATTGGGATAAAAAATGGTAACAACTGGAAATAACTAGTAAATAAATCTTTATTTTATTTTTCTTCATCATGCCTTAATTACAATAAGGAGGTGAGTTCATATAGATAATTGTCTCACTAACTTTTTTTATTTTGCTAATTGTCTCTACTAATTATCTATTATAATATCTCCTATGCATTTATAAGATTAAGCACAGGCAAGAGCTAATTTGTGACTAATTGGTGAACTTCTTTTTTCATTATTTTTCCGAGTTGCACACGTATCTGATCTAAGTCTAACGGAGGATATGTAGCACATTTTACTCTCATAAAATAATATAGCATGAATTTGTCAGCTCCAGTTTGTCGTTTTATTTTCTCCCGCTTCTCTTCCATATTTTTCTATAGCAGCTTTTGAATGATAAATTGTTGTTGAACTCATCACTTGCCACGTCAGTAGAATACCGTTTCGTGATGTTTCAATTTGTTTCATGATAAATGAAATGAATTTTCTTTTTATTTTTAAAAATAAAATAGTTAATGAAATTTCTTTCTTCTTAAAAATAAATTAAACAGTAAACGAAATAATATTTTTTTATTTCATTCAACATATTTTAGTGTAAAATATCATGAAATTTTATATTTGTGTGTTTCATGACAAATGAAGAAACTGATTTCTCATCAAGAACAAAACGATTAACGAAATAATATTAAACAAAACGATTAACGAAATAATATTTTGGAAGCTGGCATCAAGTACACAAGCTAGGTAGCTGAGGGTTTAGGAGAATATAAATTTAGTACTAGACATAGTGTTAATTAATCTGAGAAGAACTTAAAATTATGTTTTCAGGCGGGACGCAATGAATATATAGTTCAAAATTGTTTTCACATGCCCAGGCATGAGTGCATCGATCAATAATTCAATATATCTCTCTATTCATCCTTTTTTTTCCTATGCATGTTTAGTTTGTGGTTTTTCCAAATTGGTATTGCCGTACCAAGTTGAATTAAACTGATTAATCGAAGTTGTTGTTCTGCCTCACCAATTCAGGCTCCAAAATCATCCATGTAAAATCTAGAAGATATATAATTATTATTTTTTACATGGATGGTTTTGGAGCCTGAATTGTTCAGGCACCACAACAAATTCGATTAATCAGTTTAATTCAACTTGGTAGAGCAAGACCAATTCGGAAAAGCCACAAATTAAACATGCATGCACGCTCTATTGGAAAAATGATGAAGAGAGATATATTCAATTATTGTTGTAAACAATAAATATAGAACATGATCTTTATAATTCTAAGGTTTTATTTCATTGTTGTAAACGTATTAACTATTAATATATATATATATATATAGGAGATAGGTTAGAGTGCTCCATGAAACACCAAATCTCTTGTACTTCACGTCCGTATCTCGAATTTAAAAGTTCAAATGGCCGATCCAAACTGTTGAACATGATCTTCATAATAAAATATATTTTGTCATCAAATTTTATACTTTTTTTGAATTTTTTGCTATTTTTTAGATGAGTACAAAGTTTGTTGATCTATTGATTTCTGCACCATTCAAAACTAGTGATTTTGTACCCATCTAAAAATAGCAAAAATAATTCAAAAAATATAAAATTTGATCTCAAAAGATATTTAAATATGAAGATCATGTTTAACTGTTTGTATCGGTCAGTTAAACTTTTAAATTCGAAATACGGACGTGAACCATAAGAGATTTGATACTCCATGAAGCACCCTAATCTATATCTCTCTATATATATTATAGTAATATAATTTATCATCAGTACCAATTTCCAAATATATACCCGCCGAACATGTACTCCACAATTATTCATTTTAGTTCTATACAAAAACGAGTGTGAATGTTATTTTGAATTTTTAACAGCTATAACATATGTGTCCCAATTTCTTCAGCAAAATGAATATAATTATGAGTATGATTTCAGGAATTAAGCAATATAATTTTTGTTTGATTTTTTATATCTATCTGATAATACTTTAGTACTCCTTATAATTCACACTTGATGGGTCTTCATTCATATATGAAAAGATTTTTTTATGCTTCTAGAGCTGAATATCTTCAAGTAAATTTCATGTTTTCTTTTTTTTTAAAAGGAAGAAAACTATTTTTATGAGTATTTATGGGGTTAATCTTTATCCATTAATTTTGAATCAGCAAAGATATGTGATTCAATGTATATTTAATTAATAAAATTTTAACGGTCCAATTATTCATAGAATCATTGTACACTGAATTTAACAAAACCTTTGTCTAGTCATTTAATAAAATCGTACATTGAATTTAATAAAACCATGAACAAATTGCGAAATCGTAAAGAAAATGCAACGTCGTTTGAATAAATATTTATGAGGTTAATCTTTATCCATTGAGTTTATATCAACAAAATATGTGATTTAATATATGTTAGTAAATTTATAATTGTCCAATTACTTAACTAGTAAAATTAGCGTCCAATCATTAATATAATCGTACATTGAATTTAGTGAAACTTTTGTCCCGTTATTTAATAAAATCGCACATTAAATATAACAAATTATGAAGTGGTAATGAAAATACAACGTCCTTTGAATGAATATTTTTGGGGTTAATCTTTATCCATTAAGTGTTTGTCAGCAAAAAATATATGATTTAAAGTATACATTACTAAATTTGTAATTGTCCAATTACTTAATAGAACTGCACATTGAATTTAACAAACACCATTCTCTAGTCATTTAATAAAACCGCACATTGAATTTAACAAAAAAAAACACACTCTCTAGTCATTTAATAAAATCGTACATTGAATGTAACAAAACTATAGACAAATTTGAAGTTGTATTGCAAAACCCACTCATTCATTCAACTATATAAAGCCTATCAAAAAAGCCCATCAAAAGTAAAAATAATTTGGAGTAAACAATATTGGTGGTTAAGGAAAGAAAGTGAGGATTGATGGAAATTTTCAGCATGAGGGTCTATGGGAACTAATTGTGGTAATATATTCTTTTATTTGTTGTGTTAGTTTCCTAGACCATTCATGCTGATAGTTTCCATCACCTCTTTCTTTCCTTTATTCATTACATTCTTCTATTTCAAATTCAACATAAAATAGAACATTAGAGCTTTGGAAAAATATTGGCGGATGGGAAAAGAAAGTGGTGATGATGGAAACTTTTTGCGTGATATTTATATTTGTAAGATCAATATATTTTCGCAATATTTTTTTCGACTTACTATTTTTTTATTATTGATTTTATTGAATATAATATTATTAATATTTTTTGTTCAGATTCTTTATTATCTTGTTTAGATTTTGTATACCTTTGATCCGTTAAATAATTGAGAGGAATCACTGTTTTTGAATTTGTGCTTTTTGTGTTTAAGTTGTTTTCTTTGTTTAAGGAGTTCAAAAGAGACGGTCTTCTCTGTGGCTTGATGACCAGTTTTCTAGCTCATGATTTCCACCATTTCATTTCTTTTCTTTATTCAACATTTTTTTTATTTTTCTTAATAATCTCTTGATGTACAACAATAGATGTTTATTGCTTCAGTATTTTAGGTTGCGTTGGTGTAAAGGGCTTCAACCCATAATAATTTTTTTTATTTGATGCTATCAAAATTTGCTGAAATTCCTACGGATATAAGAGAATTTTTTCTCTTTTATTATGTCCATGCAAATCGATCTCCAAAGCAATAAACTCATCATTGATCTACTCGTTGGCAAAAGGAACCTTATTATTGATATTATGTAACTATCTTTATTGTTGATCATATTTCGAATCTATTCAGAAATTCATTAGCAAAAATAGTTTTTTTTTTTTTTTTTGGGGGGGGGGGGGGGTGAATGGTGACTATTGTACTCCGACTTTATTGTTAAAGCGAAATAAAATAATTAGGCTCCAGGTTTTGTTGGCCAAGAGAATTTATGACAACGCAGAACTGGAACTTAATTTGTTGTTAGGACTTCCATGGAATTGTCAGGTATTTTGCTATTTTTTAAATTTTGACAATTTTTATTGTCACCCAAGTAATTTTAGTAATTCACTCTCAACTAGTTTCGTAATCTTTATTCTTAAAATTGTTTAAATTTTCAATCATGTGTTGGACATTTACAATTTTGAGCTTTACATCCTTAGAACTGTTAATTGCACGTCAATTGCAAACCAATATTTGACATATACAATTCTGAAGTAAAAAGAAAGATCGATGGATTTATAATGGTTCCCCGTTTCTATAATTGAAATTTAAAGGCCGCATCAATATTTATAAATGATTTGTAAATAGGATGGAAAAATAGTTTGGATTATTAATATTTTTGCAAGTCATAAAAACATATTTTTGTATTTTTGAAATTTGACTTTAGAGCATTACGTATTGCATATATATTTGAAATATAAGAGCTAATGAAACACAATTTTACAATGTTACTGTATATAACTGCTCCTTTTATCAACTTTCAAATAATACTTAAATTAAAGAAAGTTTATCTTTGAGGCACAACTAAGGCCCTGGTTCAAAACTTCAAATTCAGGTTTATAAATATTTTTTATTTTTGAAAATTTGGCTAAAAAATCAGAACTAATTTTAAATGAAACAACTGATGTGAAACATACAGAGAGAAAGACTAAAATATAGAGCGAACGAATTGGCCTTTCATGATTAGCATAACCCGTAGCGGGTCACGTGCGCCAAAGGCATGAGGGTAAAAGTATCCGCATTCAACCCGCTACACTGACACCTACTTTGAAGAAGACAACATTACGGATTAAAAGCTACACGACATCAAACATGAAACAACGTTGAAGCCACTTAAAAAAAGACGCGTAACAAAGTCTCTCTATTTCTGACAACAAATTCGCGTTTGCACCCTTACAGAGCGACTCACATGACCGTGTGATTAAGCCGTGACCGGGTATCTTACCCGGACCGATTACGGGCAAGGGCAATCAATTACCGGACAGCTCCGGTTCTGGCTCCGGATATAGCAGCAAATTTTAACATTTTCCTCGACATTTCTTTTCCATATGAAATCAAGTTGACCGCGCTCACGTGGGTCCCCACAATTCAAATCAAAAGGCAAAAACCAAATATCGGTGTGTATGGACCGAGTCCATGTGATTAAATTATTTCAACCGCCTCCCGAGGCAACTCGACGCACCTGCTCCATCTCAGCCGTCCACAGCTTCCATTCTTCACATCACATTTTTCATCTTTGAGTAGATTAGATTCCTTGTATTATTAACTCAGTAGACATTTGTAATGCAATATATTTTTCACAGGGACACGTCAGAAATAGAATAGATATATATATTCTATTTTTGCTATCACCAAGAAAAAATAATAGACTAGATATATTTGGAGGAAATATATATATATAATGGGGTCGGGAGAGTTACGATGGACTTTGAACCAACTGTAGCGTTTAATGACCATAAATATCATCCGATTTCATCGTGATTTGTATGAAACTTTATTTATATGCTTTGATAATCGTGCATCATTTAAGATGAAGGGAGATGACAGTTTATCGGACTGAATTGGGTTCAAAGGCCATCGGACCCACTCTCTCCCCGAGATATTGACAGAGGCTATTTGGAGGAATTTCGGATACAGGATAAATATATATAGAGAGAGAAACAGAAAATCTGGATGCTGAACACGGTAAAGGAGAGGCACGAGTCCCTTCTTGCTATTCTTTTGTTTTCAGAGGAAAGAGAGAAAGTTGAGAGCAATGGAGAGGGAAGAAGGGAGCTCTTCCCCTCCATCCGACCCGCAGCCTCCGCAAAACCCTAGTCTGGATAAGCTTCCCGTCGAGGGGGGAGGCAGCTCTGTTCTTGGTGCAGCGGCGGCGCTGAGTCGGGAAGAAGTGCTCCGAAGGCGGAGGAATCAGCTTCGTAGGCTAGTGGCGGTGTACAAGAAATGTTACTGGGAGTCAATGGAGGAGATGAGGATCAAGCACAGAGAGTACGTCTGGGAGTTTGGTAAGAGCCCGCTGGAAGAGGAAGAAGGAGAAGATAGGAAAATGGAGGGAGAAGAAGATCTAGGTTTAGGTCTAGAGACTGAGGAGAGAAAAAGGTGCGCTTATGCCGGGTGTAAGGCGAAGGCCATGCCTCTGACGAAGTTTTGCCACCCGCACATTTTGTCAGATCCGAAACAAGTTCTGTACAAGCCATGCACCTTTGTCATTCGAAGGTACTTCTTGTTCCTTAGATTAATTATTTGTTTACGAGTATGATATAACGATGTGCATATTAATTTGACAGTTCTGTTCTGGATGCTGCATCAATTTGACAATCTTAATGACTTCAAAAGGATTATTATTTAATTTTCGAAAGCTTCATTGTGTTGATGCCAGCTGACTTTAGAAAAAAAATGCGTTTGTGTATTGTAGAAAATTCACGTTTGTTTCCACCAATTAGGCATACGATTACTTTTATATGAAAGGTTTTATTGGTGTACTTATGTTAATAATTTTTTTTTCTGAAGTTTTCAATGAGAAAGCCATTCCTATAAATTGAAATCTTCTTTAGGATTTTTAAAGAAACCATTGTTGGTCATCTATTTTTCCTTGCACTATATCTTTCGGGTAAGTGGTGGGCCCACATTTCCAGCTGGGTTAAGTTTCACGTCACTTAAAGATTAGGCAAATCTTGGTTAGGCAAATCTTGGTTGGTGGTCAGGACATATCCAGTTGGTGCTGTATTGTTAGATACATTGGTAAAACTGTATGCAGTGCGAATATTACTTCTTTATCTTTATCCTTCAATCAGGTCTGTATGCATTCAGGCATACACCGACCTCAGCCTATCTTGGATCAGAACCAGTGTTTCTATGATATGTGGCAATGCTCTAATTATCTGCACTTGGCAGTGTTTGCAACAGGTTTTTAGGTCGTTGTATTTGACAAATTCTGGTGGAATTGTAACTTTATATGTGCTGGCTCATTATTTTTCAGTACAGTGTTGAAACCACAAAAAGGTCCAATCTTGGCAACTTTTTCGGTAGGGCCGCAGGTTGTTGTATGGGACACTTCTTTGTGAGTTTTGTTGTTTTCAGCGGCAATTGTATCATTCGGTGCAATTCCACAACTGCATTGGCATATGGTGCCTGTTGGTCCTTTTGTACCTTAAATCTTGATAATTATTGCTTTATTATATTTGAATAATAGTCACTGCACAACAGGAATCTTTCTACAACTGTCTGGTTGCTAATTAAATTTTGGTCTTGCTTATCTGGGGAATGTTTATTTGCACAAACTTTTACTTCCACCTATTATTTGTAATAAAATGCGAAATCTTATCCGTTATTTGTGTTTTCACTTTTCACAGCACCCAACAAACAGGACAGATAACTTGTGGGAAGCCAATTTTAAGAGTTTCCAATCCATCTCTTTGCCAAGTGCATTTGCAGAGGTCTCAAAAGGGCATTGCACAAGCCCTGAAGAAAGCAGGTCTGAACCCTTCTGCTAGCAACAACCTGGTGCCTAAGTTCAGCGTCTTGGTTGCAGAGTCTGTTCGCCAAATTCAAGCCCGACGAATTGCTTTACGTACTTTCAAGAATAGCATCGCATGGAAGGATGGTAATGGTTTTTGATATTTGCTGCTGTTATGGTTGCTGTGTGAATTATGAAGTGTTAATGTGGCTACAGTCTGTGCCTGACAAGTTAGGGAGACAGAATGCTACTTTGGCCATCCAAGTGGTGAATATGGATGCCTAATGCAACAACACAAGAGAACAGTGCATGTACAACAATCCGTGTGATGCGGTATATAACCATCACTAGAATTCGGTTGTGTTGGTTTCACTTGGATGATGCAGACTTGGCCCCAGTGATTTACACTAAAAAGAAGCATAAACTAGATGTTAATCGAGAGCACCATATGCAACACCATAACATTTAGTTGAAAAACAATACCTAGACCCAATCTGACCTGATTGGTATTGAAACTCGGACGATCCATAAAGCCAACCTGAGAGAGGTGTAACATGGATGATCTGAAAAGGACCTGGGACTTGAATTGAACACACCTAAATTGATTCTGAGATGCAAAATTCACCTGACCTGAGATAAAATGACCTGAATATTAGACCCCAACTTCAATAAACACAAATTGAACAAAGGCGGAGCAATCTGGCTGCATGTCATTTTTCTTTTAAAAATAACTGCTGATGTTTCTTCTTTTTGGAAATTTGTTAATTTTGTAATCCTCATGCGAAATTTATTTCTTCTGCAATCATTGTTTTCTGCAGAATTGAGAAAATGTTCTCTCTTTGTTGCATTTTGCTATGCCGTTTTGGGGTATTTTAGTGTCATTTTTTGTGCTCTCTGTATTGTATTTTGCTGTTGGAACTTAAAGCGGCAATTGAGCAACGCCGACGCTTAAGGGCAAAGCTATTTAGGAGCAGCAGTTGCTAGATCACGGATGGAGGAACGGGAGAGTAGCTGAGTAGAATTTGAGCGTTGCCATGACATTTGTGGATCAAATGCTCTTATTATTCCAGAGAAGAGAATAGCCCAATAATACTGAATGGATCAAAATACTCTTATTATTGTCAGCCGATCACTTGAACAATTTTTAGATTACAATAGATGTAATAGTCTACTCGTTACACGTATTACTGTTAGTCTGTTTTTAGTCATTCTCCGTTGATAGAAAGCTCTGATTTACACATCAATATAAACAGATGGTCATTTCCTTCTTTTTTTTTTGTAATAAGACTAAAAATGCCTGTGCAAAACAATTGAAGAATTGGAGATTCCTATGGTCTTTGAATACTAATTTCCAGTTGCCTCAAGGCGTCCTCTCCGTTGTTTGCAGTTCACATTATCTGAAGTTTAATTGAAACATAGATGGTTAATAGTACTGAATATAAGTGCATAATTATTTTTATAAATACTCATTTTGAGATGGCCAAGTAACAATCTCATAAAAAAAATTGAATAATATATCTAGAAGTATGTTTTTGCTTGTGTTAATAAGAGGACAGCGAAGATCACAGATTAGATTTCATGAAACCAAACGAACCAATTGGGAGATAATTTCCTAGGAGAATATAATTGGCCTAAGTGGTTGATTCATCCATGTGTGAGCTTTGCAAATAGCAGAAACCACGGAAGTCCTTGAGAAAAGTTGCAGAAAATCACTTAGACTGAAAAAGAAACTATTAGCTGAGATAGGATATTTTTAAGGTAATCCAGTGGCAAGAATCAACTTCTCCACACTTCCAAAGATCCAGCAGGTACTGGCATAAAGGCTAACTCCTATTTGCAAATCTTCCTACTCAAGATTCACCTACAAAAGCTACTGCAGGGATTAATATTAATATCTTACAAAACCAAGAGCTTCAGCTGCAGCTCTATGACTATCCGCAGGGCAAATTCCTTTATAAAGAGCCAATAATCGCTCCCTCTCACTTTCTTGCAAGTTCCTCTTCAGACCATTTGCCACCATCTCCATTTCAGGCTGTTGCAGAGTACATTCAAATCATTTAGAAACCAGCATGGGAATAATTTAACAAAGGGTGACCATTAATTATCTTAACAATCAGTTACTGCAATTCCCATGGAGAAACATAAATTGTCACGACAGTTAGTTATTGAATGTTCCTTAAAATAAAAAGTTTGCTGATTATCAAAAGAAAGGTTAGTAATTGAGGAAGTCAAAGCAACAAAGTCAATAAATAGGAACTAACTGAGTTGTCTTCCGGAGGGAAAATCCTAAGAATTAAGCTAATCTTTTGTATCTCCTCAAGTGCATCTTTTTGTTGTGCCTCCAGTGCCTGAATGACAAACAATGTTACCTTACCTCCATGAGCGGTTTGATATCAAATATGACCCTCTTTGTGAAACTTTTGGTTGCTCTCTTCACCCAAGAAAACTTTCATAAATCAAACAAACAGGAGCGAGGCCATAACCAGCAAAAGGAATTTTTTTTTGTTGGGAATGAATTAATCTATATTCATTTAAATGTTATACCCAACATTGCAAGAGGCAAGAACGAGTTCGTGAGGCAACAGCAGCACGTACAAGTGTGGCCGCACGGTGAGGCTTCAGCCCGATATTTTCAGCCAGTCCAGAAACAAATTCTCGCACATCCTCACCATTCACCTGAAAACTATCTATCTGTGCACCTTCCATTTCTTTGGTTGCCCTTTTTGTTGCACCAAAAACAGTATATAGGAATGAAGTTGTAAGTAAAAACATGGAAACACAGAAAAGACTAGTAATAATAGAACAATGTTATGTATGCTCATAGAAAGTAGTACACCTCGCCAAATAAATTCTTTACAGGTATGGAGTAACTTAAAAGAGTACCTACTACAAATGTCGAGGACAAAGTTTATCGCTGCTCTGTAAAGAGAGTCGCGTGAATTCTCTGTTTCGAAGGAGACCTTAGCACCTGATGCCTTGCACAATTTCCGAAGCTGGAAGGCGTGCAAAAAGTAGGCACATAGTGGGATTATGTAAATAAAAATTTCTCGAAACATAAGGCATATATAAATGCAACTGAATTTTTTTACTATAACATAAGATTGGATCAAGATCACTTACTTGAACAATATCATCAAATCCATAGTCTTTCCCAGCCATTCGGTAATCAGTAATTGCTGGAAAAATAAATTTTGTGATGATTGAGGCAAAAACCATAAAATGAAGCTTACAGCAGAATCCCGAAGGAAAGGTAATAAAATATTACCAGCTAGACACAAAGAATTTATTTGGCACTCCATGGAATAGCAAAAAGTATGAATAGAATTATTATTTCGACGAATTAATTTGTTAAAGGTTCGTTTGGCAAATTAAGGAATAACTTTAGAAGAGTGGTAATTTTGAAAGAGTGATAGAATATTGTCTTTTTGGAAGAGTGATAGAAGAGTGTTATTTTTTACTATTCGGAAGTGCAAAAATATCGTTTGACAGTTGTTAATTAGAATAGTTAAAATATAGATAATTATGATACTAACAATGATGATGATAATAAAAATAATAGTAAAATAATAATAATAATAAAATGATCATAATTCATAATCATAATCATAATAATTAATAGTATTCATAATTGTAATCATAATAATATAATAAAAATAAAAATATAATCATAATATAATATAATAATATAATAAAAAATAAAAAATAATTTTAATTTTAATAATATAATCATAATATAATAATATAATATAACATAATTAAATAATAATCATAATTGTAATCAAAATAATATAATAATAAAAAATTATAATCATAATCATAATAATAATAAATAATTATAATCATAATCATAATAATAATAAATCATTATAATCATTATAATATAATAATAATATAATCATCGCTATAATCATCATCACTGTGTAATTTAAAGATGAACTGCTGTTTATGAAATACATAGGCACATTGTGATACTTAGCCATCATACCCCACATATTCTAATGGCACATTGCAGCCATCATTAAATTTTAATCTCTCAGTCAATTTAATAGAGGTCTTCTTTTTTTTATCTTGACCTGAATAGTCTGGAGCCCAGAACAACATAATGGCACAATTAGTGACCACAATAACGGCAGAAGTGAAAATTCATCACTAATTTAATCTATGAAAACTCGCACTATTTTCAGAAAATAAAAAAAAAATACTAACTCGTCAAAAGATAACCAAAAAGGGAGGTTGATTTTGTTACCTCGAACTAATCTCTGAGCCTCTTTTCCGAGATGATCCGCTTCACCTCCACTAGCTTGTGGTGAAGAATTTGAAGAAATCGGCCACCAATCCGGCAGTACCTCACGTTTCTCTCCACCACTACCTTTCCACGCGTTCCCTCTTGGCACTGTAACTGGGTTGGCGGAAACTGAACTTCCTGCAATTCGAGGAGATGCAGCACCTCTCCTCCCAACTACAACCTCCCTCCCTCCCAAGCTCCTGTCTCTTCTCGTAACCACCTTGTCTTCACCTTCTCCCCACCCCAACACAAACCTAAACGCTAACCTGACTACGAACCTAACAACCAAAGCTGCTAACAATCCACAGAGTAACATATTCCCGACGAAAAGCAACGACGACTGCCGACAGGAGAAGAAAACGCGGCCTGTCTGCTGGTTCACTTGCACGGCGGTGGTTAGATCGTCGAATGCATCCGTGGCGGCGTCTATGAACCGTCTAATCTGAAAATTGGAAGAGTGCCGGAGAGGGTTTGGTCCCGACGATGAAGGCTTGGTGGTCCGATAGGAGGTGTCAGGGGGGCGACGCCGGCGCCGGAAAATTGAACATGAAATGAAGAAGAGGTGGCGCCGCCGGAGGAAAGAGAGCGCCGGGGGGGAGGCAGTGGCGCTCGTGGTGGCGATCATGGTTATTGGATAAAGACGCAGTATTGCATGAAGAGAAATTGGCCAAGTAGGAAGTAGAATACTAAAAGTTTCTCTGGTGTCTAGCTTGAATCGAGACTTAAGGGGGAGAGAACCGTTGCGAGGTCGTAACTGGTAAGAAGCTATCGGCTACGAGCTACGACGGGATGAAATTGAAAACTAATTCATCGCTACATGAGAAAATGTGACAATTATGAATTATCCACAAAAGTACCACACCCTAGCTCCAGATGGGATAACACATCAAACTCTCTGCTGTTCTTAGGATGTGTTTGAATGGTGTAGAATAATGTTATTATGCGAATTGTAATACTGTTTTTGAGTTAACAATTATTTAAATATAAAATTAAAATTGAAAATAGGTTCAAAATAGTGTTAATCCGCTAACCCAACGTTGGATTAGCGGATTAGCGTCTATGAGGGTAGTGAAAATAATAATTTTTTTTATATTAGTATGGAGTAGTATTATATAATAATAATTATTAAATAAAAAACTAAAAAAATAATTAATTATTTTAACTATTCTCTTCACCGTTCTCAAATTACCATCTAAATAATATTTTACTAAACCGGAATAGTAAAAATTAACACCGTTCTCACATTTTTCGAGATATCACTAATCTCACATTATTCTTAACTACTAACCCAAACAGTACTATTATTTCACCATCCAAACACATTATTTTTTTTGGTTTTTAAATCACCTATTTTTCAAATAGAAAAGTAAAACCCTATTATTCTAATTGATATCATTGAACTTAACTGAATGGTGGAAATTTTATATTTCTGTTATTTTAGGATAAATAAAAGATTCCGAGAGCTGATACGATCTGCCTATAGAATAATAATGTCTTATTTTTTTATTATAATAACAGTAGATAGGGACTCGACATATATTATTTTTCACATTTCTTTTTTGAGATTTAAACTCACGTCACTCCGTAAAGAAGAAAGATTTATTATCATCTATGTTAGATTTTCTGTTCATCAAACTCTTTGTTAAAAAAGCGAAACTGCATCCACGGTTATTATCTGCAGTGGCCACTCCTAGTTAGGTAGGTTGAAAATGTATAAGTTTATTTTTCTAAATTTAATTAGAACAGTTTTCGGGAATGTAGTTATTAATCTCATGTGATATTCAGGTTCTACATTTATTTTGGATGAAAGGAGACGAAAATTCTGCCAATTTTAATTGATTTTCGAAAACTAAATACATCAAAACATTCATACAAATAACTAAACAGATTCTACATCTGTTAATATAGTATTTTTATTTTGTTATATAATTAATACATTTTCCTTCTTGGAAGGGGTCTGGACAAGATTTTAAAAAAACTTCATTTTAACTGTTTAAAATTTCACTTTAATTACATCAAAAATTTTAATGTTAAGTAAAAAAAATTCGTTTAAAACATTAAAAGTCGTTAAATAACTCCGTTTAAACCGTTTTAACTCAAAATTATTGTCTTATCGTTAAAAGCCGTGAAGTATTTTTGTAAAAGCTTGGATTCGGGTGATTTTTATGTTAGAAAAAAAATTGGAATTACGAAAGGAAACAAAATTAAACAAATCTTTCGGAAAAGGCCCTTTTTCTCAAAAAGCAGTCTTTCCAGGAAAATCACTTTTTGTGTAAGAGTTAATTGCGGACCACATAACTTTTTTTTTATTGTTTATCCAAATTTCGTGTTCTCATGATTTTTAGAAACTCTCGAAGTGCTCCATAACATCGTGAAGTTTTATAAATTTTAAAGCTTTCAAGTGAGAGAAAATTGACTTGAAAGATATTTATTATTTGCGATTGCAATAATTTTTCTATATTTATTAACGAGTTTTTATACTTTTTAAAAAGCTTAATGAGAGCTCTACAATATTTATATAGAACATAATTTTTTTGAACAACAAAATAAAAAATTGCACTACAATATCAGAAAAGTCTAAAAATATGTTAATGCGAACCAAATAATGTCACATTTCTACAACATAATGTTATGTTTACTGCTCGTCTTAATCTTTTAATCGACAAATTAAGTATATTAAATTTTAATCATAATTTTATTTTTAGACATTCTTAATCAGAGTTTACCGATTACTTCCATCCAAATAGAAATTTTCATTAAATACATAATACTCCCAAAATGTTTTTTAACTACTGGAAAAGATCTACAAAAATATTAATTCCAATATACATTCTTAGTTAGAGTTTAACAATTACGAACCATATGCCAAAATATTAATTTCGATATACATTTTTACGACTATGATTCTACGAACCAACCCCCAAATAGTATTTGAAACAGCAAGCTCGGACTTATGCACAGCATAGCTAATTTGATACTCCTTTTTTTCTCTGATTAATATAATTAGGGGGTTTGAAGATTGATAATGTACGGAATATTTAAATAATATAAATATTGCTTTCATGGCTTCTTTAAAAATTGATATCATATTGTGCTGATTATTATAAGTTGCCATTTGCGCTAATTGCAGCAATCATTACATATTTTTTTTGTTGAATGTATATGCTAGACAAATAGACAAAAACCTCTACTAACTTAAGAAAAAAGTTTCTTTCATTAAAGTAATTTAGTTTGCACATATATTTTTCTTTTAGGGCCTGTTCGGTCATCAAAAGGGAAAGAGATTGGGTGTGGATTTACTATAGAATTTTATCGTGAATCGTGCGTGTGGATAAAAAATAATTAATTCAAACTCAATTTTTTTTTTCTCACGCTCAAAATAACATCACCGAAAATATAAATGCGCAGAAACCAAAGAGTCGTTATGGATTAAAAACACCCTGTCAATTATTAAAGGCAATTCATCTTAATTTTCAGTGACTCTTTTTCATGCATACTTTTGTGTAGTCGCATGTTAGGGGTGTCTTTCTTTTGCCATCATTAAGTGGCCAAAACACTACGAAATTGCTGCAAAATTGACTTGAAATTAACGTTAATAGATCTCTCTACAGTTGTTGTAGAAAATAACATAATCAGTAATTAGTTCTTCATGCTAATCAAATTTGTTATGGATTGTATTACTTACGAAAATAATGACAATCATCAGATCAGCAAGGCAAAAATAAAAAATAAAAAAATTAACGGCATGCTTGAGATGCGGAAAGATCCAATACATGGATAATAATTATAATTATTTTTGGTTATCAATTTTAAAATTTTTTATTTCTAAAAATCGTATGACGGGTATTTTTTTTAGATACGGGTTTAAAGTACTAATGCCTTGTAAAACACCATACGATAATTCAAATGATCTACCAAGGATTTTATTGTCTAAAGTTGTTTATTCTTTTAAACAAGAGTTGAAAATAAACATTGTGAAATTTTGGATTTTTTTTGTCAAATTTTTAGAATGTTATCTACAAGATCACTCGTGAGTCGTGAGGAAATAAAAATAAACATGCTCAACATTTAGGTATGATTTTTAACATCTAGACCTTCGTTTGTATAGAACTTCAAGAAGACTTGGATTTTTATGGAGAAGTGTTAGATACGAAATTGAGTAAAATCTATTGATCGAATTACATTTTTTTAAATATCTGTAATGCCACAGTGTGCAGGAGTGCAATTCTTCTCTTCTAGAAGGATAAATAGGGATGTTGAAAGCAACAATAAAACTTCCACATTTCCACAGCAAACATATGCCGATACACATACACGACGAGAAGTTATTTCACTTTTCTAAAAGCTGAAACCTGCAATTTTTTTATTTTTTTTATCGGAACCTCGCATGATATCTATTTTCAATTGAGTAGAAGAGACTGCATTATTTTTCGGTCTCTAATCTTTTTATTTTTAGTTTTTAGGAACCAAATTAATTTTTCGCATGCAATTTTTTTTATCTAGGGCACGAATTAATATCTTGTATCCTCCATGTTTTTCTGATTATATTTTTCTAGATTTTTTTCTATTATATTAGTTAGAAAATTTCATTTAAATTAACAATATTTGATAAATTTTCATTTTTTTTTCAATAACCCTAAAAAAATATAACAAGAACAAAAAAAATTTGAGTGTCCGAAATATTAATTCAGAACCTAATTAATTTTTTCTTAAGAGTCCGATATATTTTCGTTCCTAAGAAAAAAGTTTTGAGACTGAAAAAATAATTTGATCCTTTTAGTCAGTAAAAAAAATAGATAACCATGATTCTCATTGATAAAAGTAAAAAGTTTCCAAAAAATAAAAATAAAAATTGTGAAACCTGACGTTGTACTTCTAAAAAAATGCAATGTTTGTTTTCTCATAGCTCATTGAAAGCGATAACATTTTTTTTTTTGAGGAAAAGAAAGTGATAACAGTTATTAATCACAAATTCACAATGCACAAAAAGGTGCATAATACAAAGGGTCACGACTCTTGTGGCGGTTACAAAGGGTCATTCGATATGGCAAGTCATCGACATCCATAAAGTAAAAAAGTCCACTATATTTATAAATTGTTTAGATTTGAACAACTAAACGAAATCATGAATGATCCGGTACTTTGCAAATTATTTGAGTAATAAGCAAGCTATTTGCAAATTTAACCCAAACAAATGTATTTTTTATGCTTTTTCTTTTCAAATAGTAGAACTTACAAATTGTTAGGAACCTAATTTAGAAATTGCATACTTAATCATAATATAACAACATTCATAAAAAATAATATTTATATATTCACGTCCAATTTTTCAACATCTCCATCAATGAAATAAATTAATTAATCAGATGTTACGAATAATTAATCTTAACTCCATGTATCATTTTGTGCATGATATGTCATTTATACCTGTATTACGCAAGTCATTTCTCGTTTTTTGTTTGAGGAAAATGTCTCGTTTGCTTTATACATATAAGTGTATCTTCAAAATTGAAATATTTTTAATTATTCTCCATGTATCATTTTGTGGAAAATTTCTCGTTTTTTTTGAGGAAAATTTCTCGTTTGCTTTATACATATAAGTGTATCTTCAAAATTGAAATATTTTTAATTATTCTCCATGTATCATTTTGTGGAAAATTTCTCGTTTTTTTTGAGGAAAATTTCTCGTTTGCTTTATACATATAAGCGTATCTTCAAAATTGAAATATTTTTAATTATTCTATTTTTGATTTCTGATTTGCCACAAGAGTTCACACAGTACATTTGTCTCTACTGATCCGAGTTTAATGACAAAGGTGCTTCTCCTTCGTGCTAGGCGGCTCAGCGGCTCACTAGCTTCTCCTTTCCCTAATTCTTTTTTCACGCACCGGAGAGATTGAGGAGGTGCGATTTTGGAGGGGAGATAGAGGCGTTGAATCAATTCGTCTCTCTCTTACCTTTGGTAAGGGAAGCGTCCCAAATTTATCCCCACTAACCTGTATTCTCCAATTTCTTATATTTTTTCTATTTATATTTGTGTTTCCTTTCTCGCATCCTCCTCCTCCTCGTAACAGGTTTTTGTAGGAAACAGTACCTTTCCACCTACTAATTTCTTTGGTAGTTTCGTTTTCAGGTCAAATTTTATTTTGCTATTGATTACAAAATCCAAAAAATATTTCTCGAATCCTTCCCTATCTAGTGCTTCTTAAATCTCTCTAATTCTAAATTTTCAATTTTATTGCCCCCCTTAATCTCTGTGACCGTTTTCTTTGTGTGAAAAATTCAAATAATCCGTCATGCCTTTCAAATCTTCTCTCCGAAAAAACGGTTCCATGTCTCTACAATCGATAGAGAAGAAGCATACTTGGTTCTTACCAATTCCAAACCCCGACCTCTCAATTCACAGCAACAACTCCAACGGAACCGACAATTTCTCATCATGGAATTTGGAAGACGCCTTTTTCCCTCCTACTGGCCTCTTTTTTGCGAGTGTAGGTCAAATTGGATGCCAAACAATCAAAACTCCGGCCAGCACCGCCTTACTGGGAGAAACCAGCCAATTGGAAGAAGCAAAACAAAAGAAGAGTAACAAAAAGGGCAAAATGAAGCTGAGAATAAAAATTGCTAATCCCCATTTGAGGAGGCTGATTAGTGGGGCTGTAGCTGGGGCACTGTCAAGGACAGCTGTGGCGCCACTGGAGACAATTCGAACTCATTTAATGGTGGGAAGCAATGGAAACTCCACAACGGAGGTGTTTCAGTCTATTATGGAAACTGAGGGGTGGACGGGGCTGTTCAGGGGCAATTTTGTCAATGTCATACGAGTTGCTCCTAGCAAAGCAATAGAGGTTTGATTTAATTTTTCTTTTGATGGGAAATTAGACCTGATATTTTTCAATTTTATGATGATCTGATGATATTGTCAGTTAAATATGGGTAAATTTTTGAACCTTGTCCATGGTAAGTGCTTATACATTGCTAGCCAAACTAAATGATGATTAGATTTAATGGTGGAAATACTGGGGAATTACATGGAAATTCATTTACATGTGAAAAAAATGCAGGAGTCATTTTAATCATTTTTTGGCTTGACCAATTATTGGTTTCCCTAGTTCAGTCAACACGCAAATAAGGTATAAAATGTTAGCTCTCAGCCTCTAAATAGAAACACTGGCTTTTATTTGCTAGTTGGCTGATGTTATAAAGTATAAACTACTTGGTGTAGTTTGCCCCCAAAACTCAAAGGAATATCTGAGCTGATTATTGTCTTGTGTTTTATTAACGTATCTGCAGTTATTCGCATTTGACACAGCAAACAAATTCTTGACACCAGAGAAAGGAGAACCACCTAAGTTACCGCTCCCATCTTCCCTTGTGGCTGGTGCATTGGCGGGTGTCAGTTCAACCCTATGCACTTATCCTCTGGAGCTGATCAAGACCCGACTGACTATTCAGGTCTATCTATAAGACTGATTTCAAGTATTCCATATTTCAGATCAGGCGCATTGGGAGCAGTGAGCCAGTTTGTACTGTGCTATTCTTCTTGCTTTCTTACTATTGGTATTGCTGTATATTGTTCTGCAGAGAGAAGTTTATGATAATTTCTTGCATGCATTTGTCAAGATAGTGCGGGAAGAAGGCCCTGCTGAGCTATACAGAGGCCTCACACCAAGCCTAATTGGTGTAATCCCATATGCAGCAACAAATTACTTCGCATATGACACTCTCAAAAAGCTTTACCGTAAGACTTTCAAGAGACAAGAAATTAGTAATGCGGCAACTCTTCTCATTGGTTCAGCTGCTGGAGCAATTTCGTGTACTGCTACTTTTCCCCTTGAGGTGGCACGGAAGCACATGCAGGTAGACTGCATGCTCGGACAGATAAAATTAATTAATATAAATATTCTTTTTGTTTTTGGAATTTTATATATACCTGTTCAGTTAGAATGAAAAATCGTAGAATCATACAATGATTCATTCACAACCAGAGTTTAAAGAACCTCGCCTCTTTAAAACTTAAATTAAAACCCCTATGAAACTTATTCTTCATCTCATCCTGAGGAGGTACCCTAGCCTCAGAATCATGGAAACATTTTTGGATCTTTGACCTAACTGTTTCATTATATGCCCAATCTTGAAACTTTTGTTCTTTTACCCGCAATTTGCACCAGAACTAGTTTTGGAATGAAGAAAAACAAGCCATCATCAACAAATGTGCAAGCCTGTTATTTACTGTCCCCTTCTCCAGTTGGCAAAGCAATGGACACAGATGACTTGTAAAATTGATAATAGGGGCTGTATCATTACAATACTACTAGCTAAGCTTGCCCTGTGTTTCTGAAGTGATGTCTCCTATTTGCTTGACAATTGTGAAGTATATGTTTTGTTATTTTTCTGCTTGTACTTGGCCCTTCCCTCCCACTGAAATCATCAGCCAGTTTCTCAATTCATTTTTGTGCCATAGCTTCCATACTATCCTTAACATCATAATGGTTTTTCTTGGATTCCAAGGTTTCCGAAAGTTCCATGCCTGTTCCAGCATTCCACAGCTATTTCTCAATGTCCTTCCCTTACACATCTACCATATAAGGGTTATCTCCTATATTCTGGGCCACCCAATGAAAATCTGGCATAGGTTGCCAAAGAGAAGCCTCAATCCAGCCTAGCTTCTGTCCAAGCACATGATGGATCATCAGCACTCACTTGTTACATGTCTCTTGTTGTCTTATGCAAGTCAATGCGGTAAAAGAAGAAACCATATTTTCCATTTTATTCACCCTTGTCTTGTTTGATTGACCTCTAGATATGATCTGCTAATGGTGTTGTAAATTAGGTTTTAATTAGCTGATCATGGGATACCTTTAGTTAATATTGTTAATATTTTTGCTTGGTGTGCCTGTTTGTTTTATTTATTGTCAAAAGCCAAACTAAGAACTGAAAACTGGTAACTAATATTATGGATTCTTTGCAACCCCTAAATGCAGGTAGGCGCAGTTGGAGGTAGACAAGTTTACAAGAACATGCTTCATGCGCTTCTGAGTATTCTGGAAAAAGAAGGCATTGAGGGACTATACAAAGGATTGGGCCCAAGTTGCATGAAGCTGGTACCGGCTGCTGGTATTTCATTCATGTGCTATGAGGCATGCAAGAAGATTTTGGTTGATGAAGAGGATAAATAATGTTGCTATGCCGGACATCTGCTAAGGTGATTGGGATCTGATTTTCTAGAATTTTAGTCTGTTTCAGCATTTCGGCATGACATAGTTTCTTTCATTTATTAATAGATGGGCTTATCTCGGATTAACAATCACGAGCCATCAGTTTTGGATGATTCTTGAGTACTAATAAAAGTTAAACATTATTTAATTTGCGTTCGACTGTAAGTTGTTCCTACAATTTTATTTAGGGCTGATTAATTGGTTTTGTAGGAATCATGATGTCCGTGGGATTGGTTTTAGAGAGTGAGATTAATTGGTTTTGGTAAGCATGGTTGTTGTGCCTTGTCTGAAGTAAATGTGCTTTGGTTCAGCTAGTTACGTGAATTTGCTGATATATTCGTTTCTCAAAATGATAATGATCTACTACGTGGGGCGGATGTACCGTGTAACAGGGCGGGATTTAAAAAAAATAGTGTTTTTAGGTTAAAATTTTGTTAATATACATTCTGATTAAATTTTTTATTTTTTAAATTGTCTGATTATTTTTTATTGAAAAAAATATTTAATATCATAAATAATGAAAAAAATATATAAAAAATTTAAAATATAAAATTTCATAGAGGAATTTTTTTATCGTTAATTATTTATTGTTTTGATTTTTATTATTTATTATTTTTAATATATAAAATATATTATTTTAATATTTTTTATTTAATATTCTATTAATTAATGAATTTAAAACCGATAAGTTATTGACCTCTAAATCCTGCAACATCCAGGTTGAAGAGAAGTTGCAGTTCTTCTTTGGTTTTCTCTTAGATGAGAATCTAAAATTCAACATGAGAAAGAAAAATAAGCGTCGGCTCTTTAAGATCTATCTGAACCAAGTTTTTAAAAAATGTTTAACGGCTCTTAACGGTGAGGTGATCACTTAACGGTTAACGGTTTTAACGGTTTTATACGACCGTTAAATTAAAAAAACGGCCAATCATTTTTACCTATTAAATAATAATTGATATTAAAAAATACTAAAAAATATATCCTCACTTAATAAATAACTAAATTAAGTAATTATTATAATATTAATTAAGTTCTTAAAAATCTTAGTTTTTAAATATCATTGTTTCAAATATGTACACCGTCAATATATATCACTTTTCTAGTTTTTAAATGTACATGTAGGACGGTGAGTTCGCAACTTTACATGGATCAACAAACATTTCCCATATACTATAGATCAGATGAATAGACGATATGGATGTCAGTAAGACAGTGATGTTGGTGCCTCGATTAATTATGTCATTTTGCTTCCTCTCTTAAACAAAATCTCTAATAGCAATTTTGTTCAGGCTCTCTCATGCAATGCCCAGTCCAACATAACGATAAAAATAACTAGATCGATTTGCGCATAAGTAATTATACGATCAAAAAATTAATTTGGCAACTGAGACAAATGAAGGTATTGACTGCAAAATAATTGGCAAAAAATCATTTTATATAACGGTTAAATCTAAGTGGAGTTTGGGTCTTATATAAACTACTCGAAAAAAATGGTTTTAACTGCTCCCAAATAAAACGGTTTTAAACGGTTAAACTGAAGTTAAAACCGTTAAATCACATAAAATCCGTAAAAAAAACGTTTTTTTTTCAAAAAAATTTAACGCGAGAGTGACCCAAATCCGTTTTAATGGTTTAAACAGAGTTTTAACTCCGTTTTTTAAAAGCTTGATCTGAATGCAACTTCAAACTTCTAAAAAGTATAAAATAGTTTTGGTATCATATGAGATGCCTAGAAGACAGTACCTTCATTGAAAAATGAAACAAAGATGTTGGGGGACCATTCCCTCCGTTTGACAAATATAATAAAAATAAAGTAAATTATCTCAAAAAGTGATATTTGATAATGATGAAGTAATTTGAGTAAAAAATATGAGTTCGTTTGACAAATTAAGGAATAATATTGGAAGAGCGGTAATTTTGGAAGTGGTAAAATAGTTGTATTCTTAACTATTTGGAAGAGCGAAAATATTATTTAACAATTATTAATTAGAATAGTTAAAATATAAATAATTATGATACTAACAATTGATGATGATAATAATAGTAATAATAATAATAATAATAATAATAATAATAATATAATAATAATAATAAAATCATAATCATAATATAATATAATAATTATAATGATAATATAATAAAATAATATTAATAAATTATTATAATCATAATCATAATATTATAATAATAAATAATTATAATATAATCATAGTTATAATCATAATATAATAATATAATATAGTAAAATAATAAAAAATAATAGTAGTAAGTAATAATAATCATAGTCATCATCATAATAATATAATGATAATAAAATTATAATCATAATCATAATCATAATAATATAATATAATAATAATAAATAGTAATAATAATAATAATAATAATAATAAATAATCTTAATTAT
Source organism: Schoenoplectus triqueter (assembly GCA_964058805.1). Lineage (NCBI taxonomy): Eukaryota > Viridiplantae > Streptophyta > Magnoliopsida > Poales > Cyperaceae > Schoenoplectus > Schoenoplectus triqueter. The sequence continues at coordinate 8,574 of CAXKVV010001075.1, read as the reverse complement.
AATAATATAATCATATTTATAATCATAATATCATAATAAATAATAATAAAATTTATCATATAATAATAATACTAACAGTGATGTTAATATAATAATAATAATTATTATTATAATAAAATAATATATAATAATAAATAAATAAATAATCATCATAATATTAATATAATAATAATAATAAAAAAAAATCATAATAATAATTATAATCATAATATAATAATATAATACAACATAATCAAACAATAATAGCTATTTCGACGAGAGCTAATCCGGTATACCACCCATAACTTGGTATACCGGATTTGTCACACCCCAGAATAAATACAACGGATTAGGGGTGCTTAATCCCGCCACGTACGCACGACGAGACGTGCGTACGAAAAGCCAAATAAATAAAATACAGCAATCACAGAATAAACAAAACAATAATAATATAAATATACATGACTATACAGTCCAGAATGAACTAAGAGAATACAACGCCTACATAGGCGGGGCTAGCTCTATCGGAATGGGCAGCAAGAAATAAGACTAAAAAACCCGATGGATCCTATCCGACTACCCAACTCACATGCAAATGCAGCGAAGCATCCCTGTCATCGCGCAGGACTGTACCTAGCACTCACTCCAGTAAAATCCCGAACCTGAAAAAACCTTGATCCCACAACCACCGTGGAAACGTGAGTAATTTAAAAATTACTCAGTACGAATTTAGATCCAGCCTTAAGATTTGATCTTCTTTTCTATACTGGACTCAAAAACCGATACTGATGTTTGAAATGCAATAATATACTGGTGAGTAATTATAATCATATTATCATGCACATTTGACCTACATGATATGACATGATATGATGAAGAAATCCGAAATAAAATTCTGTGGAAATAATAATATAATATAGAATATAAGGTACGAAGGTCAAACACCGGTAATGAATACCCAAATTGTAAATTTTCCAGACTCATCCCGAGCGGGCACTACCAGGGCCCAACTTACTAACTCGGGCCTTGCCTAAGCGGGCACTACCAGGGCCCAATTTACTAACTTAGGACTTTATGTTTGTGCAACGATAATGCCGTACAAACGATAATTCAGGCTCCCGAGGCGATAACGCCCTAGGAGAGTGAATGGCTATAAAGCACGTACTCTGGTTTGCTGAATCTGGTAATTTACCTTACAAAAATAGAAGCAAACAGATATAGTATGTCTTAAGTTGCCATATCGTAAAAATGAGATAACTATCCGTGAATTAACAAATCAGAAACAAATGAGAGCCTACACTATACCAACCAAGGGTCAGAGGATCGCATCCCGTAAAAGTATCAAAATGAAAATATAAACAAATGAGAGCCTACACTGTACCCACTAAGGTCAGCGGACCGCATCCCGATTTTCTCTATACCAACTAAGGGCCAAAGGAGAAAGCCCTTTGGACAATACTAGAATCCTAAATAAGCCGGATAAATATAATGGTATAGTATCATGAAATAGATTCCAGTCTCAGATATGACCGCCCACACTAAGCACTGAAGGACATGATATCCTAATCGCTCAAATTTGAATTTAAAAATGAAATCATATTAAGAATAATAATACGAATATAGTATTGATCAAAATAAAACACTCTCACACAGTCGAACCCGCCAAATGACGGGATCAGTGGATAACCCGATAGGCAAAGATGCGCAGTACATATACAGACCGGTGGGTCCCACGGACCTATGGGTCACCGTATGAGAATTACCCGGTCTGCCTCTCAGCACTCCCATGCATTTAATGCATGATTTACTACCTAACTTAATTAATAATTAATAATAGTAATAATATTTTCCTAATAAATATAATCTACAACTTGAATTATTTAAATCTATCTAATCCTATCTCGGGACTATTTCCTGAATCCTACTCCTATCATGTCTACATGCAATATGACATAATATGACATGCGAATGCGGGTATGTCTCAAATATGCTGGTCAACTTACCGAATGCATATGATATGTCAGATTTAGTCTCTAATCATTTTTTATTAGAAAACACTTCAATTCAGATTTATTTTAAATAGTTTTATTTTCGATTTGGATTTCTATTTCTGAAGAAAGGAAATCAAATCCCAGAAAACCGTACCTGAGAGCATCACGTAATCGCATTTTTTCGATGTGGCAATGTGGCAACTCAAGTAAATTTAATTATATGTTACGGATAGAATAATGTATTCTCATTTTAATTTCCTTTCCATTAAATTTTTTTAATTCCCTTTTCATTAAATTTTTAATTCCCTTTCCATTAAAGTATATATATATATATCAGCTGATTTAAAACAAAATGTTCTTAGTATAAAGTGAATAATTAAGAAATATCAAACTTTCCCTCTCTACCGACTATTTTCGAACCTTTTTTTTTTGTTTCTTCTGGGGTCCATTACAATTCTAGTAAACTATAATGAAGAATCTAAGATTTATAGCATATGAGAAATATGACAGCTAGCAATAGTTTTAAAGGAGAGTTGGCGGTTAGCTTCAAAGGACAACTAAGCAATACTAGACCATAAGAGGAGCAATGAGGCACAAGCCTGGAAATTTTTGAGCAAACCGAACAAGACTAGTAACAGACACGGCACAAGGCCGACACACACTAGATCAACGAGACAACAAGAAAACAAGGCAAGATCAACCGGCTGCAGGGCAAAACTAAGATAGAACAACACAAAGCAAGTAGTCGAGGGTATGAGGTTCAACCCCGGTGCAATGAAAACCAGCAACCTACAAGATAAGGAAAGAGGTTACCACTTTAGACCTGAGGAAGCAAGGCGCACAGGGGAGGCAAGACCAGTACAAGCCACTGACTCGAGGTGAGGCTCTGGTCTGTCGGTGCTAGTGGAGGGAGGCAGCGGTGAGGGGCCCTGATGGGGAGCCAGATCCTCCGCAAGGCGAGATAGGTCATGGCGGAGATGAGAATAGTTCTTGGCAGCGTTAGATAGAGAGTTTAACAGTTGTGGGTAGAGGCCTTGGAGAGAGAAAGCGATGAGTGTAGCTTGTCGAAGCCACCTGACGAAATGCCCTTGAGGAGAAGTGAAAGGCAGAGCAAGGGTGAAGAGGGGTTGGGACTTGGGGTATCGGTTGTGAGGGAAAATAAATTGAAAAAGAGAAGTGTTTGGGTCATGGGAACCAGCGTGAGAGAGGGAGTGAATGGTTTTTTTTTAAAGGGGAAGAAGAAGAAGAAGTGTCACGGGTGAGAGGTCTTGAGCTTGGAACCGAATCTGCAGCCCATAAGTGGGCAGGATTTTCCTGCCCATTGTAATATCTAGCTAATGTGCAACCGACATATAACATCTACATTCTATTTAATTAATTGGCTTAATTGTGTTAATTCCTTCCGTTACAAAATAGCAACATTCCATTAACATATTCATTTTTTATCAATAAATTACAAATATATTACAGATATCTTTCTTCACCTCTTCGACTTTCCTTACTGAAATATTAAGAAAGAGCAAATATTTTTTCTCTTTTCCATATAGATCATATCTATTACAATAAGAAAATAATCACAAGGAAAAAAATATAGAAGCATTCATAGATAGAAAAAAAAATAATGTGATCAGTAAGGTTGATGTTATTATCGAAATATGACAACATAGAAATTCTCAATGACTTGAGCAAAAAAAAAATAGAGCAAAAATATAAAAATACAAAAAATGACCTCTTTCTTGTGATGAGCTTGTAATGAAACTAAATACATTTGAAATGTAAAGAAGTACTCATATAAAATGTTTTTTAACGTCTTCACTGAAAACTGTTCAAGAACTTCAAATAATTCAATAAAAAAATACCTCAACCCATTCATATCATTCACTATGTATTCTGAAGATTCATTGGGTATGTTGATAAATTTTTGCTTGAAATTTCAATTTGTTGAATATTATGAGAAGAACTCATGTCAAAATTTGAATTCATATTCAAAAACTTTTTTGACATCATCTCTAGTTAACTGGTTAAAAATAATAAAAAGACAGATTAAACTTTCTATGGAATAAAATACTAGCAATTAATTTGATTTATAAAAAATATTATCAAGACATCATTTGAACATAAAAAAAAAAAGCAAAGTGCATATATATAAAAATTGAAAGAAATGAATTTCAGATATCCTGTTATTACACTTGATATTTTCATGTCACAGTACCGTTTAAGAAGTTGCAACTGAAAAATTATATAAGAATAAGTAATTTGCTATTTGATTCAACTCAATATTTCGCGAGGAGAAATATTTGTCTTTTATATTAGTTCAAAATATGAAGTTGAAGAAACAAGGAAAAAATAAATGTGATACCTAAATAATATATTGATTAAACAAACAAAATTCTGTTATGGAAAAAATATTAGTAACGGAGAAAACTAGGCTAACTAGCACCGTTAATCTCAAATTAATTGGATTGAAGATAAATGCCATATGTCAACTTTAAATTGGTTGAATATCATTGTGGGCAGGAAAATGCTGCCCATATGTAGGCAGCGGATTCCGTCTCCTTGAGCTTGACAGAGGTAATTCAAGGGAGGCCAGGACTCGGAAATGACGGAAGAAAATGGGAGAAAGTGGGTGTGGATTAAATTTTGATTTTCTGTGACGCTATATGGCTGTAGTCAGATTGTTAGATGCTTCTATATGATTAATTTATTTATCACTCTAATAATTTGGATATTTTATTTTATCATATTAGTTGATTTAATTTTTTTTATTCATATTATTTTAATTATTACGTCTTACCATATTTGGTAATTTCATTATCTAATTATACCTCATTGAATTTGTGTTTCATCAATTTAACGTTCCTTAAATTTATTAACCATCATCATAATCTCACTTCATCAATAATGTTGCTCCTTATTTCATCAAATTTTAATGGATTAAAAGAATTTCCTTCATGTATTTAATTTGGTTATAAATTGTTCATATTTTTTAATAAAATTTAATTTGATATCTGAGTGTTGTTCTTTGGATTTAAATATCATCTTCTCAAAATTTTCTTTTGTATTTTTTTATGTAATTTTTTATATTTTATTTAATTAAAAATTTCTGTATTTATTATTTTTTTATAATTTACGGGGTTTCACAGGATTAGCACTATTCTACTTAGTCTAAAATTTGTTTGGCAAATTAATTCGTCGGAATAACTATTATATTCCAACTTTTTGCTATTCCACCAAGTGCCAAACGTACCTATTAGAATATATTTTTATTGAAGTAGTGTTTTTGATGGTGATGAAATAATTTTCATAAAAAATTTAAAATAAATTTGATGATTTTAACTTTAAAACATCTTTATAGATGATTTAAAATATTTCATCTTAAATCATTTCCATTTGATACATTAAAGCGTCTTAAATCACTTCTATTTAATACATTAAAACGTCATAAATCACTCATATCATCTCTTCTAATATACTACACTTACAAAAGGGGATGAACAAGCTGAAACGCATTAGTTTTGGTTGCTTGGCTCATGCGTGACTATTTAATCGCTAGTTGTTTGTTTTTATTTTATTTTACTAGTCTTGTTTGTTCTTTTATTATGCTATCATAGAACGTGCCTGATGTGCAGACCCCTCTTAATTTACTATTTTTATTATAATTAAATAATATATTTTATTTAAATACAATTAATGTCTAAATCAATCACAATATCTCTTAAAATTTTAAATGATTTTAATTTATTATTTAATAAAAAATGATGTACACAATATAATATTTTTTCTCAGTAAAAATTATACAACGTGTAGCTCTTTTTTTATAATAAAACTTAATAATAGTTAATATTTAATTATTTAATATAAAACTTCTTTCTATAAAATAATTATATTAAACATTAATTTATTATAAAATAATATATTTTACTTAGATATACTTTATGTCTAAATCAATTACAAAGGCTAATTTAAAAAAAATAATAATTTATTATTTAATAAAAGATAATGTATATAATATAATATTATTTTCTGAGTAAAGTCGTATAATGCATGTTTTTTATAATACAATTTAATAATACTTGATGTTTAATTTATTTGATATTTTTTTTAGATCTATAAATGTATAGTAAAAAATAGCAAATAGAATAGAGAGGAAAAATGAGTTTTATTGAAATCTGAACTATCATTTTTATAAAATCAATCAAACTCAATCATAAAATTGAATATAAATATTATCTAATAACATTAATTGATGCCTTCAATACATATGCTTTTTATAATATAGTATACACTAATATAGAATCCGTCTATTGTGTGGATTTTTTTAATTTTAAAAATATTTATATCTAGCAATAAATTTATTATAATTAAATGATATAATTAATATCCAAATCAATCACAAAACTCTTAAATTTTTAAATAAATATAATTTATTACTTAATAAAAATCGATGTACAAAATATAATAATTTTCTTTTCTGAGTAAGATCTTACAATTTATAATTTTCTTTCTTCTACAATAAAATTTAATAATAATTGATATTTAATTATTTGATATATAACTTTTTTTACAAAATAATTATATTCAACATGAATTATATCATAAAAACAATATTTTCTACTTATATATAAATATCTAAATCAATTACAAATGCTCTCAATTTTTTTAAATAATATTAATTTATTATTTAATAAAAAATAATATACAAAATATAATATTTTTCTTTTCTGAATAAGTTGTATAATGTGTAATTTCTCTTTGTACAATGAAACGTAATAAAGATATACAACTTTTTTTTAGACCTATAAGTACATGATAAAAAATAACAAATGAAATGAAAAAAAATAAATTTGACTAAACTTTAGGACATCACTTTCATAAAATCAATTAATTTCAATCATAAATTGAATATAAATATTTTGATCATTATAACATTAATAAATACCTCCAATACATACACTCTTTATAATATAATTTATAATGTAAGTATAGACTAATAGACTAGTCATGTTTTTTTTTTATGTACCCTCATATAATTTCAACATACATTATACAAACTTGATACACTATTACTAGACAAAACAAAAAAGGGTTTATGATGTCATCAAGATTATTAAATATAACTATAATGTCTTTCACGACGTCCTGGTTACAAGTTTGTAACACAGACAAAAAAAAAATCACATCAACATAGAAATTACATACAATCATGCACTAGATTTATCAGTACTAGCAATATTACCAGAAATTACATAAAGCATAAAAAGAAAAAATTCTGGCAACCATGGCTTCATCAGTAGTAAGCAGAATGAAATCACACTCATCTCCAATAATATAGAGCCCTCCAAAGAAACTACCGACCCTAGTAACAAAATTATCAAGAGAACGATTGCGCCCAAAAAAGACACACTTCCCTTTTTAACCCTGTACCTCACCATCAGCGGCCTCCCTCTCTTGGGCGCTCTTGGCCATCAAGTCATCAAAATTCTCAGTTTTACCAAGTGTGATCTCAATCTGGCCAATTATGGACAGAACGATGACTCAAAATTAGTTGGAAACTTACAACATAACAGTAATGGACAATTCAAAAGATATGCGAATAGTTAATACTGATCTAACCTTTGCCTTCTGAATTGGTCGAACTCTTTCGTCTTTAATTTCAACAGTTGATGTCGTTATCTCTATGAAAACAAAAAAAGATACACATACAAAGGTCTCAAAATCGAAGTTTCAAATAAAATAACATAATTATGAAATGTTCGGGGGGGGGGGGGGGATAAACTTACTTCTTTCAATCGCAAAACCATTGTTCTTCAAAATCTCAGCCACTGATACCACAGTTGCAATGGCTGAAGAGAAACAATACAAAGTTAGACGAAATCCGTCATAACAAAATCACTCCAGCATACTGTTTTCTACCCATGGCAAGAGCAGAAAATTACAGAGAAAAATGATACACACTTGTGACAGGAGCAGAGGTGTTACAGATAAGAATGATACATACCCATGCCAAGAGCAGAAAGCTCAACTTCGGCATACTGTTGCATATATCTCTGCAATACAAAATAAGTCAGCAATTACAAACAATTGAAAAATAATTCCTATAGCAATATATGAAGGAGGTTCTGTATTCTTATCCTATAAAAAGGAACAAAAAATCGAACACAAACCCCTAAAGAGAACAATAAATCGCATATCAAAACTAAGAAAAAGTACAATAAACCCCATAAACAATACTTCACTAAACTAAAGGACCAGATAACCTTTGTACAATCATGAAACTCAAATTAGAAAGAGATTGCAAGACCTTAGCGAGGTTAACGTAGAAGAAGAGAGGCTTCTTGGTATTGGAAACCTGAATCCGATTCTTCTTTTGCGATTCGGTGATATTCATCTTGTTCACTCCCTCCGTGATCGCCTCCATTGTTGGATACCTTCGTTCGGGCGAGTCGTAGGAGATTGATGTACGGATAAAACCCTAATCTGACGAAGGTCCCAAAACCCTAGTAACAACCGAAGAATAAGTCGGGAGCCGTCCGAGCAGAGAGGAGAAAAAACTCGTATTGCTGCCCGGGTTTTCGGTTTATACAATTGGGCCGGATCAAATTGT